>JAHWFP010090823.1:33419-53556 GCA_023313725.1 Lithobius niger
AATAATGTGGCGGGGTTCCTCAGCCTTGGGAGGAGGGAGGGGAAGAGGGAGAGAACGGGTATTCCTGAATCGGAACTGTCTTGAAGTTTCATACTAGCTCATATCTTCTAGCGAGCGAGGCAGCATTACTTAAATGATGTCTGAGAGTTTTACATAGGTTTCCGAGCTATCACTAAAAAGTATTTCAGCATAAGAGGACAAGTTCGTGCTGATCCAAGGGTCTTCTTTAATCTGCAACAGAAAATAAAAGGGGAAAAATAGGTTAGTAAAATCGAACTACATCAGAGTGTCTAGTGCAATTTCCCACTGAAGCAAATTGGACAGGTTATTTAGGCAATATTTTAACAGCACCTATCAATCCAGTCCAGCAGAACTCGCAACTGTTGGAGACAGTTTGGTTTGGAATGCAGCACTGCTAAGACTCAGTCGTGCCGTCATCGATGACTCATCCCTCCAGTGCGTATGAATGAGACAGTGGTTGACTGGGTAACTGGGAGTCGAAAGTCTCCTTGTGCACACTTGAAAATCAAGCACCAGTTTAAGTTGCCTGATGACGTCATGAACTGTACCTTCCAAATCACGAAGCTAGCTCATCCAATTTCGTTCGTCTACATAGACAACCGTGAAAAGACTGAACACGTTGAGTGCTCCAGAAGTGTCTGGTGAAAGAAACTGGCGTCACCTTTCTACGCGATGGATTCTATCCGAAGTTACGGCCATGTCTCACCACCTGGTTTGCCCGTCACATCCATCTTCCACTGCATCAAATGTGTGCGTTGTAAGGCAGAGCCATTGTTGCGTTCCGACTAATTTCGAAAAACTTCATATTCGTCAGTTTGATGGATTTGTGGCGTTGTCCATTAGCCAATGAAAACGCTGCACATCGCACTTGTTTCTCTCTCTCTCTTAATGCTTAAGGCAAAGATGGCAGCATACATGCAAACATCTAAAACTATCACCAGTTGCATAGAATAATTCTAAAAATAAGAGTAAATAACTAGTAGTAAAACAAGCACTCCAACAAATTACTTTTAGCAGCATGAATGACCCCATTTTAATGCGTACCCACAGTTTTTTCATACGGGCAACTACATTCCTTCTACCTGAGGGAGGGGGGTGGGGGTGGGGAATAAAGGGGTCAGCAAGCAGACAAGCATTCGCAAGCTGACAGATGAGGCATGGGTCTCCACTTTGCAGCTCTGCTTTATTGGACAATGGACATGGTGGCGTTGTGGTGTGGCGTTGTGGTGTGGCGTTGTGGTGTGGCGTTGTGGTGTGGCGTTGTGGTGTGGCGTTGTGGTGTGGCGTCGCCTTTAGTCGATAAACTCTTCAGCTCATGGACAGGATGAGCAGATGCGCATTCCGCTAAGTGAAAACTTTGTTGACTTGGCCAAGTTCTGATTGCAGATTGGAAGGTGCTAATGGTTGACGTGGTAATAAATTGAACGGGTGACGAACATAACTGTCTGCAGAAGAACTAGTTTGGACAACTTTGACTTGATGGTTTTGAAAGGCACTGAACTCCATTATTCACATCAAAGTTGTGACGTCAATTCGGTTCTTTGGAAGGCTCTGTCAAAAGTATGCAGAGTTCTGATTGTAGTTTTGGATGGTACTGAACGGCTAATGTAACTACACATCGTTTTTAAATATTACAATCAAGCACTTTTATGTTTTCCGACAACATAGCACACTTGGCAAATGCGTGACGTCAATAGTATGAAGCCAAACTGTCTCTGATACTTGCGAGTTGTGCTGTATTGGGTTGGTTGTTTGGAACTGACGTCATGCAAGTTAAAAAAAAACGGGTAACGTATTTCGCGAAAATCCCGCAGTTTCTCGCTGTGCTGTCTATCATTGAGTGAGCTGGAGTTTTCTAAGCTTATAGTCAAATTTTGACTGCAACCATGTTGTGCCAGAGCAGTGGATCGTGTGTATCACACTGGTCAATAGCGTACCGCAACAGTCTAAAAGCACCAGTGACACAAACGACACCTGCTGTATGTACAGTCCCGTTCAAAAGTAAATGTCCAAGCCTATACTAAATTTAAACAATAGCCTCTCGCTCTTCAAGAATGACTGGAATGTACGCAGCTGCATACCAGAGCGTGGTATTGTTGCAGTGAGCTTCGTGTATGGCGCACCAAACCATTCAAATAAGCAACGAAATGCTTTGTTGAACTAGCTAACAAATACGGTAAAACAAAGACTTCATGTTGTTATTAATTTATAAAATATGAATGATCAATTCGTTTTTTACGTAACGATGTTGCCTTCACCTGACACTCATCATATTTCGTTTGAATAATGTCTCTAAATCCTTTATGATACTCCTTTATTTACTAAATTAACTAACCTACACGACTTTCATTTCATTGTGGCCAGGTCATCGTGGCTGGAGAGTGGCAGAACTCATGAGCCAGCACATATTGGCGTGCCCTCATTAAAAGTGCTTTATAATTGAAATTGTGATATGAAATAAAAAATTGGTCAATACGAAATTTTCACTTTTCGCATTTTTCCTTTGAACGATTAATCTGTAATTCCACAGATCAATCGTTCAAAGGAAAAAACGCGAAAAGTTAAAATTTCTTTCTAACCAATTTTCAGTTTTTCAATAAATAAACAATAAATCAGAAGGTAACCTGTTAACGAAGCAGACAGTCTGCATTAAAGACTGGCCTTGGTGAAGATACAGTATGACTAAGCTGATCGAAAGAAAGAAACGGCAACTCCCGCGACTGGGACTGTGAAAGACAGAATTTTATATTTAATGTCTAAAGCATTAATCTGGGAAATTAAGTGTGTGACTTATATCACAACTTCTCACGGCAAAAACTTGGGTTATAGTCTTTAATCATTTTTATTTCTGGCAAAGATCAAACTTTTTTGTTTTAATTGTAGGTTCGTTGTAAGTGTTTATTCATCCAAAAAAGTGCCCAAAATAAAATAAAATGTATTTCTGCGCTGAGCTGGATGATCCATTGTGTATTCTAAGTTTGAGTATTGCCTTTTATTTGCTCGTGTCTATTCTATATTATGACAGAAGACGTATTGTAATACAGTATGATAATACGTATTATTTTCGTCGTGACTTTTCCGAACTCCGAATCTGTAAACGACCAGATTTAACCAGGTTATACTATGGATAATGTTTTTTTTTAAACCAGGTTAACTATGTATAAAACAAATGAAGAGAACGATGGTACCAACATTATGGACTGCTGTGGGTAGATTTTTTTTTAACTTGCAGACACTTTATTTTCGAGAAGTAACACTACTAACCCCTAGCTAGAAAGAGGGCTGCGGACAAACCAACTTCCAAACGAAAGACTTGCACTGAATGAGCGAGCGAAGCGAGCAAAATTCAGTGCATTTGCAACGAGTACAGAAAACCAACTTGGTATGTCAAAGCATCACAAATTAGAAAACGAAAACGAACTCGTTTGATGTTAAAATAAGGTTTAACTGATCGAAGTCAAAACAGCAAAGTAACACAAATAAACTTTCCTACAAGGTTTCGTACACCACATGGTTCCTGTGATGTTTAGTCCACGTAAAACCTTACTTTTATCAACCATTAGATACGTAAAAAAATTAAAACCATATCCCAAGTTTCAATGTTATTGTAAGATTAGAGGAAGCCCATGCTATGCACGGGGCCGGTCATGAATTAAGTTTACGGATACATTTCCCGGGACATTTTTCCGGCACTCTTCCCGACGAATTGATCGACCACTCAAGCCTGCCTCCTGTTTGTATGCAGGTAGAGTGGGAGAGCACATTTTCAATGCGGGAGTGAGGAGGGGAGAAGTGATTGTTCGGCCCAACGACTTGTCAGATTGAACCTTTATTGAGTTGATCGACCACTCATGCCTGCCTCCAGTTGCCATGCATGTAGAGTGGGAGAGTGCATTTTCAATGCGGGAGTGAGGAGGGGAGAAGTGATTGTTGTCCCTCCGGTTTTCCTTTCAGCTTTCCCTTTAGCCTTTCTTTTAGCCGGCCTCCAGAATTATAATGTAGATTAGTATAGTGCTATACACTCGCCTACCTTTCGGGGCTAAATTTTTCAGTATTATTCAAGTCAAGTCGTCTCCTTTCCATTCATCCTTTCTTTTCATCATACATACACCCCTTTTCAAGATTTCGTATTCAAGACTTCAGGACTGGTATTTTATTTTTATTTTCCAGTATTTCCAGGTTTTTAAGGAGTCGCACGAACCCTGAATTACTTAATTTGTAGGTCTGTACTAAGCACACTAAGACTATGGTTTTTACGATTGTTCAGTGATATCGTTTCGCCAAGTAGAAAGAACCAATCAGACATATCGTGTTCTAAAGTAAAAACTGTAAAAACATGTAAATACAGTAGTAAGGTTCACGTGACTAAACAGCACAGGGACACTGCGGTATACGAAACCTTACAAGAAAGTTTATTTCTGTTGCTTTGCTGTTTTGACTTCGGATCAGTTAAACCTTACTTTAACCTCAAACGAACTCGTTTTTGTTTTCTAATTTAAACTGGAATTTTTTTCCGTGGCTATGTTTACCACTTATATGCCCCCCCCCCCCCACCTCCCCGCCAACTATTCGCTGGCGTATCTGCAAAAACGGGAAATTCATTGCTTCAATACAATTAAACATTTCATCATGCATGCATTAATTAGAATAATCCTCCCCCCCCCCCCCGTCGAAACAATATAATGCCTAATTAAGATCAATGAAGCTACTGTTGTATAGAAGACAAATAATTAAATAATTCCGGATACTTACGTACGACGGGATCATATTTACTTAATAATGCAAGCTGGTAATTTTTAACACTATTTTTTTCACCATCAGAGCCTACTACAGTTTCTTTCTAAGATACGTCAAATGTTTGATTGACATCTGAGAACCGACCGAAAAAGAAACGGAATTTATTTGCAAGAGATTCAAAGTAAAGTTAAAGGAGAGGATTGACTTTAAACTCCTGTATTCGCCCTGTCCTCCTGCAGAGTCTAATCTTGTTTCAAAGAGAAATAATTTAGCGCTTAGTAGCTAACCAAACAAGTTAGTTGCATCAAACGGGTTCAACAACGGGAGTTTACTTCAAACGATTTTGTAAGTAAGAGCTTGATGGCGAACCATAGATTTGTGTGGCGGCGTACAACAATACCCACTATCACGAGCAAAGCACCTGCTACTCATACAACACGTACAACACAAGCCATTGTTGTCGATAGCATGGACGTGGACATTTACTTTTGAACGGGACTGTACATGTCAGACATACGCAGTCACTACGAATGAAGAATGGTTGTTACTACATTAACAAACAGCCGAACTGAAGCTCAAAATATTGGTCCCATTGTTTCCAAAGCTCACAATTGCTCCCAACAGTGATTGGCAAATTTACTCTGAGCATGGCCAATTAACTATTCGCCTGAGTTGTGGCTGAGTGATAACTTTAAAAATTAACTAAAATTGGTTTTAAAGCCAATACAAATTTGTCATGAGAAGCTCTGTAAAACTAACATTATTACTTTGAAAACCACTACTAGTTGTCTATTGTACTTATACCCAAAACCCATGCTTTGACGGCTGGCTGTACTGCAGAAGACGTCCTCCGTAATGTTGCTTCTTGGCTGTCGTATTGTCTGCCTGCCTAAAAGCGTTTTATTTTAGGCAGGTAGATAATTCAAACACGTATTTTGGGGATACGTACTATAAACAACTAGTGACTGTTTTCAAAGTAGTAATTTCAGTTTTACAAAGCTTTAGCTTTAAAACCAATTTTAGTTAAGCCCTCGGCCACGGTTAAGAGAGAAAGCATTATTTATCGCTGAAGAGGGTGGAAAAAAGCCGGGAGGTCATGTATTTTCAGACCCTCTCGAAGTGGGGTGGGGAGGTCATATATTTTTAGGCCTCAACACGTAATTCCCAATTCTGATGGCCATTAAAGGTAAAGTCTTCCATTAGAACAGTTTCATAGTTCTTCAATCTTGCCTGGGTAAGTTTGACATATCCACGCATGACATCATTCCCTTCACAATGCCTACTTAAAAGCTCCAATCCTTGCTTGTCCTTTTTAAGGCCTCTTGTTGTTTTCTAGCGACAAACGAGAGGCCGCCATGCTATGGCTCTGGAAACGGATGGACCCAAAATTCATCACGACTCTTAAGGTAACGTTTATTTTGGCAAACTCACGTACACAAGGAAAAGTGTGTATTTGATCTACCTTCACATAGAGAAATGGTCAAAGCAGCAAGATGCCTTTCTTGGTTTTACCAAAAGCCATAGATAATATAATTTCTCGGAAGAGACTTCGTGTCGCAAGGGGTCATGCTTGACTTACGTAACGGTGGATGGTGCGATCGGTAGGGGGGAATGATACCCTTTGGCAAAAAGTGTGCGCATCATGACGACCTAACAAAAGCCGATACAACTAACAAACGGGATGAAATGTATTTTCGACTAATTACGAAATGTCAGACGAGTACATTGTTCTATTTAAACAGAAAGTAAAATTACTAAATGTGCCAAGACACAAACTGATGTTCTAACATCTTGTTTGGGATGGACTAATATAATATACAAGCATAAAATCAAGCTTCTACCTGATACAAAGCCGATTAGACTACCATACATAGCTGCTAATGTTGGGAAGATCGTTGAAGCACAGGTGGACGAGTGATTGCCAAATGACGTCATCAAACCCACAAACCTCCTCTGGGCTGCCACATCTGTACTTTCGCCAAAAAAGGAGGTGGCCCGGGGGAAAAACGCTGTTGCATGAGCTACAGGGAACTCTACAATCATGTGAAGGGTGAAATGCCATGCAGTAGAATTGAGCAGGTATTAACGGCGCTGGGCTTGGCAAAATTATTTGGTATTCTGGACTTAAGAGTAGAGTTCTTACAAATTGAATTGTAATAAAGCACGACCATGTTTGCTGCTTTCGCGGCCAAATTTGTTTTAAATTCCTTCCCTTTGGATCAAACGATTAGCCAGCGAGCTATGTTGGAATTGGGCCTAGAGGATAGTCTACACAATTTTTGCATCGCTATATTGTTGACGACATATTGGCATTCAGCAACACTTTTGAATAACATTTACAACACTTCGATGCATTGCTATGCCAACAAGGCAAAGTTGGGCTAACTGTCATTGTGAAGGTGTACCTTTGTGCTTCAGAAGTAAAATACCTTTGAAATATCATCTGTCCAGGCCAATTACAACCCGAGCCCGAATCCGTCGGAACAATTCAATAACGTTGTTTTCAATCAGCAAATGAACTCAGAAGATTGCTGGGATTATCCCAGTTTTCCGGCTTTTCATAGTAGACTATCACGTAACAGCTATTCCACTATTTCATCTACTAAAGAAGGACACATGATGGAAATGGACAACCAAGTGTACAGAAACCATGGAGAGATTAAAGAGCCTCACAGATTTAAGTAAAAAATGTGTCATAAACGGACGGAAGTACTTGCGAAATTTTGGCCATTTTATGTCAGCAACGGGGAAAACAACAATCATGATGCCACACATAAACTTCTACTGTTATTTGGTGATCATGGCTACACAAAACGAAAGTTGGAAAATTTCCGTTTTTTTTTTATTTCGAAAATTAGAACCCACTTTTTTGGAATCCGAATTGGATTTTTTTTTATCCAGAAAATTGATCCCTATTTTTACTCTTTTTTGAAAGAACTTACGAAAAGATTGTACCATGAAAAAAGTTCAGGTTGTGTGCTGTTTATATTACTGGCCACCCACATTATATTTGCTAACCAAAATGCCTTTACGTTTAGCAATTATAAAGTCATTCTGTCGACTTGGGTCGAAAGCATCTGTGATTGGGAAACTCTGAAGAAACGTATCAGCAGACTTCTGAAGAGCTGTCACCCGATTGGGATGTGTTTTAATGCGTTCTCTGCTCCTTGGAGAGAGAGGGGGTTGCGGCACAATGCTTGTTTTAAGAAGTCATGTAGAAGAAACATACAAAGGAATCTTACTTTTTCTCAAAGCGAGCCAAGCAATCTTCTGCTTTCTTCTCGTCGAAATGCATTAATGTTTGATATGCTGACACGGTCCTGATAAAATTGCAGACTTCCTCCACGGTTAAAGGCAAATACTCAATTATTGTTTCCCTGAAAATAAAAACACACAGAACAAGTGAATTTTTAATGTGAATTACTGGAAAAGCACCAAAACTGTAATAAAATAGTTAAAAGCCAATAGGGTGCACATAAATAGACTTAAAATGCAACGTTTCGAGTCGTGTACAATTCTTTATCAAGAAGAAAAATTTGTTAGCATAAGGCTAAATGTCAAAAACAGTTAGGGCACGTTTACGCAACCACTCGCTTTTGCATTCTCTCAACTAGAAGCTAGAAATCACCTCAAATTCTAACATGGCGGCGGTTTTATGTCTGCCGCCTCGCAACGAAAACAGCAAATAACGTGAGTTCAAAAGCGTTTGGGAAAAGTGTTTCGTCATGAGGAATTCTTTATATTATTGGCACGGACTATAAGGCCAATGGTATTTACTCGAACGATGTCGGATTTAGCTAACCCATTTAGCATTGTCACCATGGCAATGTCACCTTTGCCATCGCGATTTAGTTCTAGCTGTGAGAATGCAAAGGCGAGTCGCTGCTTAAACGCGCCCTTAAAACACTTGGAGGAAACCCCAAACACAACAACTAAAGCAAACAATTTTTAAAGCACCAAAACTACCTAAACTAGGACAAAACATGATAATAAGATCACCAGGGCTTACTCCTTGCGAATGTGAATAGATTTTTGTTCCTTCTTGTAAAAGGGAGTTTCGTAACCAATTTTACTAATTTTAAAAATCCCCAAACGTGGCATAAAACCTACCATGATTTGCAGTGGTTAGCTAATAACGTTGCAATGAAACATACAGGCATTTGAGTTATAAACAATGCATGGAATGTATTGTTACGACCTACGTGCATACATTGGGGCATTGTATAGGAGTTTACGGATAGAAATGAAGTGATTGTGTTGTCATGCCCAGAATTAGCGTGTATTATTATAAACTATATAAATACGCCATCCATAAGATATACATCATAAGCAATACAACTATTGTTCCAATTCTGAATTATGAAATTTTATATTTTAGTGTGAAAAACAATGTTTAATTTTATTTTAAATTGTGGAAACAGCAATATCACAAGTAAGAAATTGACTGAATATTAATTATCAAGGACCGGGGTAGCGGTCCTTATGTAAGCCTCAGCATGAACTTCCGTGTTAAACGTCAAACTTTGAACTCCTATAGTCTCGCCCAGAATTGACATAGACCAACGAAATTCGGTATTTGGGGTCGTGTCGTAACTACTTCACCACATTACAAATTGTAATGACAACAATCAAACCGTTCGGCGTCCACAGTATGGCCATTTCTTGTTGTTGTTCTTGTTGTTGTTGTTGTTGTTGTTGTTGTTGTTGTTGTTGGGACTCTTTGCCCTCACCTGGAGACCGAACCACTGAACCGATTTTCAAGTTCTATAGCTTAAAACGTAGGTCTGGACAAGACCTAGGGCCTTTCGCAGGCTATTTTAACGTAACTACAATATTCTTGACACGGAAAGCCAAATGGGATAGAACTTTTGCTCTCACCTAGAGTTCAAACGAATGAACCAATTTTCAATTTGTACAGCTCAAAATGTAGGTATTAACACCGATTAGGGCCTTTTGAACACGATTTTGATGTTACTGCACTATTCGCATCGGCAGACCAATTATTATTGTAGAGCACTGGGCAGAAATCATTAAGTGGAGTAACAAATTTTTGCAGAAATTTTGCAGAAAACATAAATTTGGTACACAAGTCTTTCTTAACAGTAAAAATCGAACCAGCCATGGACCCCAATGAAATACCCCAAAGTGCCATCAGTGCGCCCCCCCCCCCCCCTTCCCGCCCCAGAACCTCCTCGTGATGCCTCCCAGGGGTTTGGGCAACAAATTCTTATAGATCAAGCTAAAAACATGAAATTGGGTGCAAAAGTCACTCTTAGCAGTATAAAACGAATCAGCCACGAAAAAGACTCTTATAACAGTTATTTTAAGGTGAGTACAGTGTGTTATTCTTGCTAAAACAAGAAAAAAAAATAAGGGATATTAGTATTAAAAAACGCTTAAGCGTATAAAATACGGATGAAAGCCTTAAAAAACTTAAAGCCCTAAAGGAACAGATATTAGAAAAAGACATGTAAGCCATCAGCGTTGCACTAATACGTGTAAAAGCAGCTCCAGCTTGTTTTTTGGGTCGCTGGAGATTCTTTTACATGTATTAGTGCGACGCTGATGGTTTACATGTGTTTTTCTAATATCTGTTCATTTAGGGCTTTAAGTTTTTTAAGGCTTACATCCGTATTTTATACGCTTAAGCGTTTTTTAATACTAATAACAACTATAAATAAACACCTATAAATTCTTAACTGTAATAAGTCTCACCTAAATTATCAAGGACCGCTACCGCCTCAGCATGTAAGCCTCAGCATGAACTTCCATGTTAAACGTCAAACTTTGAACTCCTATAGTCTCGCCCAGAATTGACATAGACCAACGAAATTCGGTATTTGGGGTCGTGTCGTAACTATTTCACCACATTACAAATTTTAATGACAACAATCAAACCGTTCGGCGTCCACAGCGTAGGGGTAACCGAAAATAAAGAGTTTAGAGAGAAAGGGAATCGTTAGTGGTGATTGGTCCTCAAGCGGCTCACGATTCGGTGTGAGTTCTAAGACATCAACAGATCTGAAAACCGGACGCGTTAAAGGGATCGGGGAGGGCGGACTGAAGACTCGTCTGTGGACGTATCCTTTGCACTAGGCATGACAAGGCAACTGGAAGGTAATCGTGAATCGTGGAGGTAACCGGGAACCGAGTTCGTCACTTCGGAGTGATGGAAACAGTATGCATCGTAAAGAAGAATGGGTTGCGAAGACTACTCAGACGTGGAATGGCATCTTAGAAATTAGTAGCTAATCCAGTGGGACGCCCGGAAGAATGTGGGAGAAGCAACAGGGAACGAGGAACCAGAAAGATGTTGATGGATCCAGATGAGGGTGGTAATCAGGAATCGAGTTCTGTGTTGATGAAAGACGTCGGATGCCGGCAATTGATGGTTTGTAGGAGCAGACGAGGCAAGGTGACCGAGGTCCGAGTGGTACAAATGGAAGGAGGCATGGTCCCCCAAGAAGAGTGTAGGTGACATCAAATTCGTCGTCCCATACTTCTGAACAGAGCAGGTCGTCACCGGCAACCAGGAGCAAAGGATCAGAAGCACTGGGAAAGCAACAGGCAATCGGTGAACTAGAGGGTTTGCATACAGGGAATCAGAGAAAAGGTAACCGTGACATGCGGTAGAAGGGGAACCGAGGGTTCTGAGAGAAAGGGATTCACCAGTGGTAACTGGTAATCGAGAGGTTCATGATCCGCTGTGAGTTCTAGACTTCAACAGCTTCAGAAGCCGGTTGCGTCAGGGTAACCGGAGACGAGGATCGTGTGAAGATCCGTCTTTGGGAGTGCCCTTTGTCCTACGCATAGCAAGGCAATCGGAAGGGTAATCGGGAACCGTAGAGGTAACCGGCAATCGGAGGGTAATCAGGGACCGTACAGGTTACCAGGAATCGTGCAGGGTTGACGCAGAATGACACCACGTGTCGAAGGATAACACGTGTCGAAGGATTCCGTCCAGATCGACACGGTACATACTGAAAAACGTGAAGACGGTGAAGCGGTAGGGAACCCGTTAGTCGCCAAAGCCTGAGAAGGGTGGATCAGGAACCGTCATGGACGCAGAAGGACGTGGATCTGCGAGGGTCGCACAAGCTTTGTTGACAACAGGAGAGGCAACCGGGTAACCGGCAATCAACGCACCCCCTGTCCTGGAAGGTAATCGGGCAATCGGCGGCACGCATGTTCCTCTTCTATCTTTGGGAATCGAATGCTCAAGGGTGATCACGCTAGCATGAGTGCCCTAGGAGAAATGATGTGGCTCGGCTTGCACAGCCTGCTTATATAGACTGGCCCAAGCCCGCGCATGCGCAGAACTATTACGAGCCCAGCAGGGAAGCTAACCTTCAAACTTCTAGGGAAAATAAGCTCAAAAGAGGGAAACTGCTATAAAAACGGCAATGAATATTTTCATCGGCTATAAAAAACAGGCATCTCCAAGCTAACTGTTTTAAGGAGAGTGGAAATAACAATAACATGCAAAAAAAAACAATAAACGTAGTTAACGAGGAAAGAGGGTAGGTTGATCAGTCAAAGCTATCTTCACCTTAGGAGGGGCCTTGACAGATCAAGGTTCAGTTTTCCAAGCATATGGAGTGAAGACCAAAAGAGTGAACAGACTACAGAAATGGAAAGGCGGCAGTTAGAATTAAAATAAATGGAGTTCAAAGTGGACCATGGAGCAGGCTCATCGATGACCATATATGCAGAGTTAAAGAATGCAAGTAGTAACTTTAGAATTTGCAGGTCAGAAAACGAAAGGAAGCACTTTAAAAAAAACAATCGATGCCACTGGCAGCCATGAATTCAAGCGGAATAGAACTTCAGAAGCCCAAGAAGTTTGATTCTGAACTGCAAGTACCCGATTCGAGAGGGAGAGATGGTCTGTCTGTTCATCACTTAAAGTAGAAACGCCTTGAAGTGCTGTGCCAGAATAGGGATGCATTCATGAGGTCTGAACACGTAATCCCAGACGAATCTGATATGCTATTTGCGGAACATCATGGATGAAAGTTCATGATGTCTGTGAGAAGCGGAGATCAGGAGTCAAACAACACTGAACACAGGGAAACTGAAGAGTCTATTGCTGAAGAAGCATATACAGCATCATGGAAGTACCCTACTAGTACTTGGACGCTCTTTTACGAAAGAATGGGTCACCTTGATGAGGAGAGGATGAGTTGGATAGTAAAACATAACTTAGCAAGACCACTGGAAAGATCGATCATAGGCATCTATCTGCCCCTACGCTTAGTCGAGCGGAACATTTTTTTTATTACTTTCATGGATATCTACAGCAAAAAATACTTTTTTTTTAACTTGATTGATACTTGTGTGGGTGACTACCTGGGGATCCGGACGCTGCAAAACATAGGCCCTTGGGCTTCGTTTAAAAGATGGCCGAAAGCCGTTAATGCTCGCTATACAAAACCCTTTCAACCCCTTACTTTTTCACTCTTTTAGCAGCTAGGTCAAAAGTTTTAGAAGGCATTATTCGTCTATAAGCGTAGGGCGATTTTTTTTTTAATTTCCAGTGTTCTTAGTATCCGTTTAACCACCAGTCACCTTTTCCGTGCTTAATCAGGTTATTGCACTCCGTGGCTCGGGTATTCCAAAGTTAATGCACGTTGGGGTTACCAGAAATTAAACAATACTTTTATTGTTGCAGCTATTTGGTTACAATGCACGGCAACAACAATGGCAGAGTGGTATAATGTTAGGTTAAGCAACCTCTATTCGTAGTAATTAACAAAGTCGTGAAGTTATTTATAATTTATTTACATTAATTAACTATTATTAGTTAAATTAAAATTTAGTAAATATTTAACATTCTTCAGTTTTACACGTTATCGAGAATGGACCAATGAGTTGCTTCAATGCTTCAACACTTCAACGAAGATATAACGACACTCTTTAACAGATTTTAAGGTAAGAAACATTAACTTGTGAAACCTAGTAAAATTAATTTCGATAAAATTCTTACCTTGTGGAATCGGCGTATGGCGAATAGATATCCTTGTATTCGTTGTCAATCAATGTACATCGATCATGCCAATGGTCTTGCAGTGCATCATAAAGCTGCAAAAATCATAGGTAGAAACACAAACTTAAATACAGAACATCGCAAACAGTTTCGCCGTACTAAGTGTAAGGGCTCGTTTACGCAACGAGACCTTCTCGCTCGCCAAAAGCTATTTGCTTGGCAACCGTTATTTATTTACGATTAATTTCCAGTTTCTATTAAATGATGGCGGTAATAGATCACAAATTAAATGTATTATAAATAACAACACGGACAAAGAACAAAGTGCAACAGTCATTTTAAACATTGCTACAACATTGTTGCCATTTCACGCTATTTCCAAAATTTGGCATTCTCGCTGAAAAAAACAAGCTTCTAGCAGTGATCAAACGACGGTAGAGTAAATAGCTACTCGCAGCGAGAATTCAAAATCCAACATGGCCTCCATTTCGGAGTTATCGATTCGAAGACAAACCTTCGAATGCCGGTATTCAGGAATCTGTCCGTCGTCGTGTACTGCAGTAAAAATTGTTGTCATAAATCGACGCTGTCATGTTGCAAGCATCGTACGTCGTGTCGCGAGGCACGAGGAGAAAATTTGCGCCCGCGTTGTTGCCATGGTTACTACGTATAAACAACTTGAAAGCCGCATTCTCCGACAAAGGCGAGAAGCAGCCAGCAGATTTAGATTTGACCAAGTAAAAGCTAGTGAGCGAGAAAATTGTCCTTGCATAAACGCGCCCTAAAAGTGTCATACTATTTGTATTACTACGAATTGCTACTATTACAGTATAGCACACTCCATCACAACCGATAATGTATTGACGTGATGGCTGACCTACATTATTATCTTGAAGCCATTATGCGTTTTGTAAAAGAAGTTGATTCGCATTATGTCATTTGCTAGCTCCCTGAGCATTCGATGGGAAATTCTACCTGCTCAATTAAGTACTGCTTTTTTTGTAGCCGTATACTTAAACAAAGATGCTACTACCCACTGCCACCTGAAAATTTTTCTCATGCAATATTTTGACTTCCTTTACCAAAAGTTAACAATCATTTTCGAAAACAATGTATGAAATTTATTTGTGCTAACTTGTTTAACTGGCTACCGCCCAGAGCCCTGGAGATCATTTTTTTTTCGGGGGGGGGGGGGGGGGAAGACAGTGCCATGGGTAGCAGGACCTCTCTCAGGCCCCACGTGTGCAACTGAAAACACTGGCCACCCATTAATACCCTTTTTGCAGGCTTTTGTTGTTTTTATCCTGAGTGGGTGGCCTAGGCGCATTTGTGTTTCGTAAACAGTTCAGATAGGCGGGCCGGGTCTCGCTGCAAAACTTCATTACTTAGCCCCCACTAGTGGCAATTATGTGTAAATTGACTTTATTGCTGATCTGTGGTTGTTGTAGTTAGGTTAGGTTAGGTTAGGTTAGGTTGGGTTAGGTTAGGTTACGTGATTAAGTTTGATTAAATGGGGTTTTCTGTACTCTGCTGGGCTACATGGAGAGCTATGTAACGAATTTTGCTGAACTGTTCCTGAAAAAAAATATGCGGCCTGGGCCTCTTTGAAGTACCGCCTAGGGACAGAACCCACACTTGCTCCCATCTCTGGCCGCCCTTGGTTATCTCCCATATTGCAGCATTTAGTAATAAAGAACTGATGCTTTGGTTCATTCAGAGTGAAGTTTGGACGGATTTGATTGCAGTTATAATTGAGGATAGTGCTACAAAGTGAAAAGATCACATGTTTCGACTTCCAAATTTAAGCCGTTTTCAAGGGAAAAAGAAAATAAGAAATCATGGGGCACACAATAACGTAAAACTCTAGCTACAACAATTCATGCATTTCAAAAGAAAGCACATGTCACTGCCCATGTTACAGTCCTATTTATGTAAGATTTCATTACAATAAAACCAAGTAAAAGTAAAAAAAAAAATAGGATTCAACGGAATTGTGCTGCCTTTCCGACTAACACTCACCCCAGGAACTCCAGCTCAAATGACTGAAGAAAAGTTGGAAGACAATTTATAGTATTGTTTCGTCTGTTTTCATAGGTGGAAGTTTCGTGATGTCAGCTGTTTTGCCTAACTGTATATAGTTCTGCAGGTGATTGGTGGTTATGAACACGTGGGTTATTCATGTGAATACACAGTTCCCAAGTTAATACGAATTTTCGTATGTGGAATTTGAAACAGAATTTTTGTTCCCAGAATGTTAGGTTCGTACCCTGTATCTGTATTAATGAAAACGAGTTGCAGTGTTCTAAAACGGCCACCCGACCAACGTGGACACCCGGCTAATAATAACAGTATTCGATTATCGTAACCGGAAGTAACAGTATTGGATTATTGTAAACGGAATGATTGTTGACAATAAACTAAAAACTTATTGTTGCCAATAAACTGAAACGATGGATGAAACAATGTTTCAGTTCATGTAAATGCATTTTAATATTAAACCGCTGGCTAAACGTTCTGTTGTTCCGTTGTTGTGGACAATTAAAATAAAAGGATTAGTGAAACTCAGTTAAATATTGAAAAAAAAATGACAAAGCCCGCAGATGAAAGGGTTCGACTCCCAGACTCAGGGGAGGTGCTCATTGCGTGAACGAGGCGAACGAAAATCAGCGTTTGTTAGCCAGTGTGCACAAAAATACATGGTCGAAATACACGCCTTCCACAACAAACACATGAGGGAGCAAGCCGTCCCAATGTTGCAAACAGTGTATCAAACACCACTCGTGCACAGCACAGTCGTCAGCTAGTTTTTATTAAAATTCTGTACCAATGAATTTTTAAGTTTTTAACATAGTGGCTCAGATATAGTGTGCCCCACCCAGTCATGGGCTTTTAATTTTTTATTTTGGACTTTTATTCTAAGTATCATGCAGTAATAGGTCCTGCAGTAATAGGTCCTCCAGTAATAAGTTCATATCTCATCATTTTATGATTTGTTTGTCTCGGTTACCCAAACAGAAATTACTACTTTAACGGAAATTCAATTGTGTGTTGCTGCAGATGCTTGTGGGTTTTCGTTACTGTCAGGAGTGAATTTTACGTACTTACCTCTTCAACCACAAATTTATTGAAGCCTAATAATGGTATATGAACTGGTTTCATTTGGACACTAATACTGTTACCCTGTACTCACGTTTATGCATATACATATACGCATCCGTTTCTTGTCCAGTCAAAGCTTACCTTCTCTTCCCCTGGTAAAGCTCACACTGCATGCAATATTTACGGGCTTGGTGGCTTTCTACTAACAGCCCCATGCCCTGTTGGTGGGGTGGGTTCCCATGATGAAGGATGTCGCAGAATTTGTTCGCGGATGTGAGGTATGTCTGACTTGCAAACCAGCTACCTCTAAAACAGCAAAACTCCTGAAAATCTTAGTCCCATCACTCCTTAGAACCACATATATGTGGATCTCATTGGGCCTTTAGTTCCGACCCAAAGAGGGAACAAATGGCTACTCGTATAGTTTGTTCCACATTATGTTTTCAGAAAACGACTGGATGACGACTCGTTTCCTTGCGCTAAGAGTGCAAAAACATGTGCATATCACACTTGTAGACTCAACAAAGTTACTGATAGAGTTTACGAATGGGATGTTTACGGATTTTTTGCACTTGTAGTGGAAGAAAGCATGGTGTCCTACAGTCAGTTTTCTGAAAACATAATATGGAACAAAGTATAGTCCTAGATTAATTCAGTTCTTGGCCAGAACTGAATGCGCTCAGGACCACCAAAGCAAAACAAGTTTCAGAGTACGTGAAAGATGTGGTGATGAAATGGAAATTTTTCGTCCGCACCTTTGCTGACACTAGACCTTGTTTTTTAATAAAATCAGGCATGGTCTGTGGGGTCAAAACTCAGCATAACACCCGATTATGCAACCGTATACCATGCCCAATCTAACGTTGTTGAATGCCAGAACAAGGTAATAAAACCCATGTTAGGTTATTTCACGATTGCTCACTACGAATGAGATTTCCATTTGCAGATTTTGCTATACGGACTGCTGTATCTGAAAGTTCAAAATTCACCACGAGTTAGATGAACATAGGACGAAACTTTATGCAACAATTATTGTTGTATATTGTTGTCCGTGTATATGGGCTCATAGCATTATGGGCTGTTAGTACCCGCTGTATTAATATTGGTCAGCCTACAATTTTATCTGCAACCACCTGCTAAAGCAAAATTCGGGTGACTTGCTAATTCACGGGTATGGGCCAAAACTAAAACAGAAGTGACTTATATAGAAATACTTTAGAATACATTAAAATAAAGCTAGTGTTTTAGTCTCTCCTTGGTGACTGTATTTGGACTAAAATTAACAACAACAACAAAAAACTAACTCGCATTGTTCGGTAATGTTTGTAACTGGAACAGTTTACAAACTGCTTTCATGCTGTACTGCATTATACAATCTGATCGGCTTTAAATACTTTAAGCAGTAATTTAGATAAGGTCAGTCATTGCCTTACTTACGTGAAGTTGTACGAAATTCGTGTGAAGGAAGATTCAAAACAATCTGCCGTGAGCAAGAAATAAAAATTTCTCGCAGCATTCTGTGGTGGCTAGGAAGCAATTATCTTACGTATCTCATTGTATGTTGGAGGTCTTTACATCACAAATAGAGAGGGTGAACAACTTCTGAGTTTGATATCTAGAATCTATGCCCAGTATCACAGTGGGCTAGCACGCTGGGAGTCCCGGGTTCGATTACCACTCCGGGCAGTTTTTTGTTTATTTTTTTCTCAGACTACTTTATTCTCATCAGGACAGTCTTTAATAGTCTGTGATGCTGACCGATTAGTTCGTTTTCAATCTACATGAAACTAATAATTTTTTGATGTACTTTTCAAGAACAAAGTCCGAAAAAAATGTAATTGGGATGAGGTGCTCCTTTTTAAGTTATTTTTTTGTCGTCTTTTAACTGTTTTTTGCCACCTATAATTTAAATTAAGAAATCACTATGTGTAAATAATGGAAAAAAGTCGATAAACAACTAATTTTTCCACATAAACTTAAAAAATGTTTTGAAATGCTGTATTGGTAGTGACGTATCTTGAAATTAACCATGTTTCCTTATTAAAATAAAGCTTTATTAGAAAGTTAAATAAAGTGAACAAGCAAGTAAAAAATGGAACAAGCAATGGAGGAAAAAATGTAAACAATAGTTTGAAAGTGTTACCAAACTACAGGCTGAAAAAAAATGTGAGGAGTAATTCTCTCCCCTCCCCTCCCCTCCCCTCCCACACCATTAGGGCTGTTAGCACTGCTGCAGCATCAGGTGAAGGCTGGGGAGGGGAACATGTAAATAAGATGCAATTAAGTATAGTGGACGTTACCTCTTCCAAATGCTCTTGCATTTCATTTTTGTCTTTTGTGTCAGAGAAAAGCGGACATCGGTACGAAAATACGGCCATAACTCCCCCAGGCACCAGAATTCGATCCACTTCTTTGTAGAATTCTGGTAGATCGAACCAATGTGCTGAACATGCTGCTGTTATTAATTGGGCACTGCTGTCATTTACTGGGATTCTGCTGCTTGTACCAACCCTGAAAAAAAACAAGAAACAAGAAATCTTGACCATTAATAGGAATTGCTAAAAACTGAGCCTGTATAGACACGACACTGGAGCCTTCCCTCTATTTCCTCATTGCCTTATATCTTACTCTTTAAACGTTTTGAAATGGTTTACGTTTTTGATTGTACAGCCTTTTAAATTAATATGAAAGATGCAACATAATGTAGAAATAAAAAAGGGGAGCGAAAGGAAGGGATATAATATATCAAAACCTAAACTGGTGATCGCTAATTTGAGATGGTTTGACCCTTCAAAGGCAAGACATCAGTAGGCCAAAATACTTGCCAACTTGATCCCACCTATTAAAACTTCAGAGGTTAAAGGCAAAACTAATCTTAAAAACTCATTTAACCTTTAAACTATTTACTACTCAGTTTAATAGTTATTAAACTATTAAACTATTTAACTTAGTGAATGTTTTGGCCTGCTGATATTGCCCCTTTGAAAGGCCAAGCCATTCTCAACTTGGCAGCCCTTTTACCTGTTTTGGTTTTTGGTATGAGCCAACTTACTTGTACTGTATACTTAGGTTGGTTTCATTGTTATTGGCTTCCTTAACCTGAGCTTCGCTCACATCGACTCCGATCGTCTCCTTGAAATGAGGCGCAAAAACCTTCGTGCATTGGCCAGAACCACAGCCAACGTCTACGGCCAAAGAAAATGGCGCATATAGCTGAAACAAAAGCAAAGAAAATGGTGGAGATAGTTGAAACAAAAGCAAAGAAAATGGTGGAGATAGCTAAAACAAAAGCAA
>JAHWFP010090823.1:53566-68264 GCA_023313725.1 Lithobius niger
TAGCTGAAACAAAAGCAAAGAAAATGGTGGAGATAGCTGAAACAAAACCAAAAAAAAAAAGAGGTTTATGACGTATGCAAAAGACTGTTTAGTAAATAACAGACATCTGGTTTTTTACGGTACGTGAACAAGGGCCCACAATTCATGGCCTTCTGAGCTGGGAATCCTTCAATTCCTTACACTTATCTTACATGTGAGCAGAAAATCTGGAGAAGTGCGATGGAGGTCGTTACTTGTTAACTTGGCGGCAGCTACTGGTTTGTGGTGCGTCGTTGTTTCTGGCTGTTAATGACTGTGTTCCAACTAATTTATTTTACTGAGAGACTGAGAGTTGGTCTCATTAAATCAGCTAACTGCAGTCTTCTAACCTCAAATGTTCGTGGAGAACAATATTTGTCTTCACCTCGTTCTCGTGAATGTTGCTAACTTGTTTCCAAGCAATACCAGTATCAATCGCCCTTGTGTTTTGTCCCATTATGTAAACGTTGGTTTAAAGTCAGTTTAACAAATGTAGCTTTATGCACTTTAGCGGTGTTTTAAAATTGAGCTGTACCTACAGATCTTAACCTTAAGCTTTAAATTTATCGTTAAGTTGGAATCTTGGACAGTCTAGCTGTTGTCTGGTATTAATGTATTAATGCATGCTTATTGTATGTCTCGGGAGTTGCTGTATTGATTATTTATGTTGACATGTATTTTATAGTATGTCACTTGAAGCGCTGCTTAAAAGTTTGTTGTTTAAAACGTCGCAGTTTAACGGTGATTGGGGGGGGGGGGTTAATAACTCCTAAAGTATTATGTCTAAAAACGTAATGTAATGTTTCCCTGTATGTGACTTCACCGTGGAACATGTTGGAAGCAGTGGATTTTAATTTGCGAAGCGCGGCTTACTTTCGAATAACAATGGTTTCCTTACCATTGTTAACACATCAGCTTTAAGGAAGTCAGTTGGTGGGTGGTGCTTGTTTGGGGTGCTCAACAACGTCATTATTTCATCTCGCGGCAAAGGAGGTCCTGTAGGAAAATGACCTTCAGTCATGGACGTGTAGGTTGGATTTGGATCCAACTGGTCGTGCCAGCTCCATTGTGTTTTCTTCGCATCAATGAGGCCTGCTCACAAAAAGTGTGAAGTTGTAAAAGGGTAGAAAGAACTATTGTTATCTTCATTCTTCCGTGAGCAGCAGTAGCGAAACGCTGTGCATCAACAGGGCTTGGATGTTAAACCGGTGGCCTAACAGCTTACACGCTGCGAAAACTGAATGGACACTTGAATTACAACGTTTAATGAGTGCATAAACTCAACTGTCTGCTAGGCTAACCAAAGCTGAGGTTGTTAAGTACAAGACTGTGAAGCTTGAAATCCTCAAACAAGTTAAGCTTGCTCCCGACACAGCTGGGGTGAGGTTCCGTAGTTATGCAAAACCTGCTGAAGATTCGTTGTAGTAAATACGCGTGCAGACTTTGTACACAAGCGGACCAGTGGGTTGACCCAGCCAAGGCGACAGGTGATGCTGACAAGCTCGTTAATCTGATTTGTCTGGAACAGTTCCTAAGAAATGTCCCAACGCCCTTACGTATTGGTTGCAAGATAAACCAACTATTGACTGCGCTGAAATGGCGGCTACTATGTCAATGAACACATTTCAAGGCATTTAGTCTCTGTGCAAGAGAAGATATTAGAAACACACATGTGGGTCCCAATAAGGCTGGTGATTATCCCCTAAAAAGAGTGACAACAACCCGAAGCCCCAACAGAAAAAGAGAAGTACGACAATTTTAACTAGATTAAATTTAGTTTTTACTATCCTAAAATACTTACCTCTAGTATGTGCTAAAATCGTTTTCGATTTGCTTTCCTACCCGAAACTTTTAAACCCCTAAACGTTTAAAACCTTTCTTACACTTGCAATGCAATGAGGTTAGCCTGCTTGCCACTAGGATCGCAACAATCGTTGCCTTTAACAATGCAGCACCAGCCTGCAATCCTCAGTTTCGTTTTCCAGACACCCACTACTCAAACACCAGGGTTCTGTGAAGCAGGGAGGCTGGGCGGGTCCTACTAGAGGTAAGTATTTTAGGATAGTAAAAACTAATTTAATCTAGTTAAAATTGTCCTTTATTACTATTTGTAAAATACTAACCTATAGTATGTGCTGAATTTGTCTTATAGGACGGCGGGACAGCACGAACCCTGTAACCCCGTTGCATTGCACTCAACCTTACTTTACAGTACACAGACATACATCATTTCATGTCAACCAAGGTCTGCACCCACCTTCTCAACTGTCCATCGGGCTGATCCCTGGTACCGGACTGTCCACATCACTGCTCCAGCCTGCTTGGTGGCAATGACGAAGTCCACCTTTCCACTGTGTACTCACCTCTGTGCACAGTCTGCATTCTTCGCCTTTATTCCACTCGGATAAAGTTCTTATGGCCCAACCTTGGAACACTGCCTTGTGTTTGGGTGGGATCTCACCAGAATGCAATGTTACTTCGTGGAGCTCCCTTCCAGCGTCAATCGTAGCACTCCTACGTGACGTAGCACAAAACTCCACTTCAATTCACCCCACCTTCTCTCCCCCATTAAGGGAAAGTTCCAGTGGCATGGCGACATTGAAGACACTGCCTTGCATCTTGTCGCCGTTTCACCAGTGTGCACACTTCCGTCACCTCACATCACAACAACACTCTCTTCTGCCACGTGAGGCCATCGCAGGCCGCTGATATCTCGAGAACCAACATCGCGCAGATAGTGTGGGGTGAACGTGCTCTTGTTGGTCCATGAACAGGCTGCCACGACATCGTCCAAAAGCGTCCCTGAGGCGAAGGCCCAAGACGCCGCCAGTGCCCTCAGTTCGTGGGCGCGCACCTTACTAGGCAGATCCGGATGATCCGGACCCTGTTCATAAGCCCGCCTGGTGACTTAGCAAATCCATCTTCCGACTTTTGCGGACGACAACGGTTAGAGCAGTACATCCCCCGACTTCTGGTCCCACTGCATAAACAACGGAGTCCGGGCTAGCCGAATTCCTTCAGGGCAATCAGTCTTCTCCAGAAAATAGAGAAGGGCCCGGACCGGGCACTGTGTCCATTACGTCCCCTCTGGGTGCGCCAGCGGCTTCAGCGCCTTTATTTCCAACGACTTGGGGGAAGCATCTGGTCGTTGATTTTTCGCACGGAACTCAGGCGGAAACGCAATCACAACGGATGACCAGTCTCGAGCAAACCAAATGTTGCCCCTATCCCTTGTCAACGCCGCAAGCTCACTCTGCCAAGCCGCCGTTGCCAGAGCTACCAGAAAGAGCGTCTTTTGGGAAAGCAGCAACAGAGATGCAGAACATAGTGGTACATACGGTGCCTGTTCCAAACTCGACAGCACTAGGGGCAGGTTCCATTTTGGGAATAGCTGTTTCACTCGCGTTGGTCTTGCGTTGCCGAAGCCTCCGATCAAACGGGCAACGTCCTCACTGGTGACTAGCTGCTTGTTTCCCACGCAGGACACCACGGAGTTGATTGCCGACCTGTAGCCTTTTATCGCACTCGGAGTCAACCACTTCGAGAATCGCTCAAGAAACTTCAGGCGAAAAACCCCTCCGTCGAAGGATCCGGGTTAGAGTCTCCACCCGTGAAGATGAAGAATCGACGGTGACGAGTGGGCTGTCGAGCCGTTGTGCTGAGTCAGGATGGCGTCTGACAGGGGCAGTCTCACCGGACCTTCTTTCGCCAACTCCACCAGATCCGGGTACCATGACACTGCCGGCCACAGTGGTGCAACTAAGATGTACTCTCCCGGAGACCTGCGGATCTTGTTCAGACACGTTTGTAGTACTGAAAACGGAGGGAAAAGGTAAGCCGACAGACCTGTCCAATCCAGAGAGAAGGCGTTCATCACCCACATTGTCGAATCCGGGAACGGTGAAACGATGATCGGAAGCTGAGTGTTGAAGTGAGCGACGAAGAGGTCCACACAAGGTTTCCCCCACATCTGAAACAGGGCCTGGCAAAGAGATATGTCCAGTCTCCACTCTGTCGTCGGAGCTGTTGCGTGCGACAGCTCGTCGGCCAGCACATTCAATGTGACAAGGTTGTAAAGACAACGGCAGAGACTCCCAAAGCTGAGGCAGCGCTGACGTTTCCTCCATCATAGACAAAGAGCGAGTTCCCCCGCCCTTCCTGATATGAGCCACGGCTGTGGTGTTGTCTGACATGACTACAATCGTCTTCCCCGCTAGGTCCTCCTTCCATTCCAGAACCACATTGCGAATCGCCCTCATCTCCAGAACATTGATGTGACAACGCTCTCCTCGGCTAACCACACACCTGCTACCCAATGAGATCCGTGGTGAGCTTCCCAGCCTGTGGTAGACACATCCGTGAACATAAGTCCATCTGCCAGCGGGTCTTGAACCGGGACTTCCAACAACAAGTTCTGCACATTCCCCCACCACCTGACCATGTCCTGGGGCAGGTTTTCCAGGGGCACCACATCCATCCAAGACTTCCGGGGCTGCCACTCCACATTCCGGAACCAGTGCATCGGACGCACCTTCCACTCCCCAGTTGGAACGAGCTTGGCACAAGAGTCCATCAGACCTATAACCGATGCCAAATCCACTGCAAGAATGTCAGTCTCCTGACTGAGCTTGCTCATCCTGGCCCCCAGCTTTTCGACCCTTTCTAGCGAAGGACGCACAGTGAAGCGAACCGTGTTGAAGAAACCCCCGAGAAACACAAATTGCTGGCTGGGGGTTAACCTGGATTTCTCCACTTTCACTCCTAGTCCCAACGCCTTGAACACCCGAAGGCACCTAGCGGTCTGATGCCCCAGAATGTCCCTTGATTGGTGACGAACAAGCCAGTCGTCGATGTAAGCATGCGCACGAATGTACAACCGATGAAGGTACCCCAGCACCGGGTGCAACACTGCCGTGAAGACGTGGGGCCCAGTTGCAATGCCGAATGGGAGGGCACAGTACTGGTAGGACTGACCTCCCACAAACAGACGGAAAAAATGTCGAATCGCTGGATGAAGGGGCACATGCATGTAGTCATCGTCGAGATCGATTGCTACCGTGAAGTTGCCCCGTTGCAATGCCTCTCTGACCGTCTGAATCGTCTCCATCTTAAAGTGAGCCTTCTCCTGGTGTTGATTCAGCTCGCGCAGATTGAAGATCAACCCGTTTCCGCCACCCTTTTTGCCGATGACACAAGCAGGGCTTCAAAATCCTTTCGTCCCTGGAGGCACTCTCTCTATCGCACCCTTTTCCAAAAGAACATCCACTTCCACCTGCAACTTCTGATCGAAAGGCCGCTTGACGATGCAGAGGGGCGGCTCCCGTGTCGTTGCTGGCGTTGTGACAAATGGTAGCCCTTCTCTACAACGGTGGAAGTGAACACGTCGTCGGTAAGGTGCCTCCAATTTGCAGCATGCCGCCGATTCCTTCCCCCACCTACCGCTGAAGCGGAGGAAGGTGAGGGGGGAACACATCAGTAACGTCCCCTTCGGAAGCGACCCCTGATGCTACTTCGTCCACGCATGGGGAATCCACGAGACTTGCCCCTGCCCTGGGAAGGGACCGGCACAGGAAAGAGCGACCTAGGGCAATCCTTCTAGTCCTGAGATTGGACCGATTGGCTCATACTGTCCTCTTGTTTCGTTCGCCAGTTTCTTGTCCTCCGAAACACTCGGAACAGCCGCTGGCAAACCAGTCCACTTCCTCTTCTTCCAAAAACTCGACTTCTGAGTTGGAGGTGGCTTCGATTCTTCATGGAGGTTTGGGCCAATGTCAGCAACTTCCCATCAAACAAGTCTTACGACATGTGGATAGGCAGCAACCGAAGCTGCGTCACCACATCAGCCGGGGTGTACACCGCCGTCTGCAAAACCGTATCCCTCCGGCGAAAGACCGTATTCAAAAGCAGCCTGTGTGCCCAAGAGAATGCATCTTTTGAAAGGCAAAACCACGTTTCGTGAGAATACAAAAATCCTTGACAGATGGATCCTCAGCTAGCTCTGGTCACAAGGCCACCAACTTCTTTACCGCCACCGCCGAAGCCGACAATGCAATCTCCGTGTGAGAATTGGCACGAATTGCATGTCGCAAAATTGCCTCGTCCGCTTCATAAAAAGACGTCGGGATTGACACCGAGACAGGCATCTTCAGAACCGAAATTGCCTCTAATGGCTGGGCAATCTTCACAAATTCTGCCGCCTCGAAAGTTTCATATCTCTTCTTATTAGGCGCACCCCGCCCGACTGATTTGAAATACATATTACGCAGCTTGGGATCATGCGGCGGATGATCCTTCTTCGAAGTCACCCGCTTACACGACTTCCTGGTCTGGGCTTCGGCATTCAAGAGCTGACGGAAGGCCACTTCAGACTGCGGAATGTGAATGGGCACAAATCGCGGGCCTCCTGCATTGACTAACGGCTCATGGGGGGGGGGGGGGGGTCCTCCGGATCTATTTCAGGGGGAACAAATTGACGACAGTAGCCGGAATCTATCAAATTTCTATACACAGCTGCAGAAAAATCTTCCCGGGGGCCAAAGTCCGGCCCTTCTTCAAAAAAGTCCGTTTCTCTGCGGTTCTGCGAAACCCCGTCGTTAGAGTCGTCCTCACCACGACCAAACACCACTTTTAGAACTTTACAAGTAACCTGTAAATCTTCCTCTTGTAGCGAAGAGCACGACGGAACGCAAGGCGACGATCCACGCACCGATAACGACTCCCCCGTAGCCTGGCCAGAAGCTGTAGATGGCCCGCACTCAGCCAGCGTGGAGCGATGCGAATTGCTGCGATGCGACGAGCTCCGAGGCTTCTTGCTCCCATGTTTGTGCTCCTCGTTTTGGCCCTTGGGTGAGTCACCAGCCACCTGCTGACGACGAGGAACTGCCTCGGCACCGTTTGGGGCGATCGTTTATGGTGATCACCATGCCCCGAACAAGGTTTTTGACCCTTAACATTAGAAGGGCCACCAGTGGCTAACTCCCAGTTTGCATCCAAACTCCGAGATTTTTTGGGATTTCCATTCAGCTCCGGGTTGCATGTCAACACTGCTTTTCCACTTGCAACACCACCCCTCACAGACAACCTCGGACCTTCAACCGGCTGCTGTGTAGCCACAAACCCTGTGCCGACAGCCTCATTTACCGCCAAGCCGGGCAACGCCAGCTCCGTCCAACTTGAACGGCCTTTCCCTGCATCACCAGAAAGTTCCTTCCTGCGCCGGTAGATGGCGCTGCTACCGCCGCAGAGCGATGAGCGATCGGCGATGGGCAAGCCGCCACTTCCAAAGAGAAGAACGCCGCCATCTGTTCTTGAAGCTTCGTAAAACCCTCAGCATTCGCGCGCCTGTTTTCTTCCAATAGTTCGTCACGCAACAAATCCGTCTTGATATTCAAGTCCACCTTACCAGCGTCACGAACAGCACTCACAATACGTTCCAAGTTACCTGCTGACAGCGGAGATTTGCCCAAAATAGAAGAGACCGACGGCGAGGAAACACTTCCACCAACTGGTACGCTAGGCCTAACACTCGTTCCATCCTGCACAACATCCGAGTGGGCCGCAATAACTTCATCAGACAGAAAAACAACAGGCATTTCTGAATCAATACTCATTTTCTCCAATCTCGACTCAAGGGGAGTCTTTTTATCCGACTTGGAAGGATCGAGAGCTGCACGCTTGGCCAACTGAAGCCGGCGCTGGTCCGATTTATGCCAGGTGCACAAAATCTTCTTCACAAATTCCGGGTCCAAAAGTTCGCACAAGCCACAGTGTGAATCGTTGAAATTACACAATCTGCATTTCCTGCAGGCAGGATGAATATCCCCCGGGATCTTCAGAAAGGTACACTCGGGAAAGTCACCAGAGTCGAACATTTTCTTCAGTTTCCGAGCGTCCATTTTTACATCAAACTTCGGGAACAAAGTGGCGAATCGCCAACATTCGTAACGAAAAGCACAGCACAGACACACACAACCTTCCTGCCTGTACCCGAAAACGAAAAGTGAGGATTGCAGGCTGGTGCTGCATTGTTAAATGCAACGATTGTTGAGATCCGAGTAGCAAGCAAGCTAACCTCATTGCATGCAAGTGTAAGAAAGGTTTTAAATGTTTAGGGGTTTAAAGGTTTCCGGTAGGAAAGCAAAGCAAAAACTATTTTAGCACATAATAGAGGTAAGTATTTGAGGATAGTAAAAACTAATTTTAATCTAGTTAAAATTGTCGTACTTCTCTTTTTCTGTTGGGGCTTCGGGTTGTTGTCACTCTTTTTAGGTATAATCACCAGCCTTATTGGGACCCACATGTGTGTTTCTAATATCTTTTCTTGCATGGAGACTAAACACCTTGAAATGTGTTCATTGACATAGTAGCCACCATTTCAGCACAGTCAATAGTTGGTTTATCTTGCAACCAATAGGTAAGGGCGTTGGGACAGTTCTTAGGAACTGTTCCAGACAAATCAAATTCATGAGTTTGTCAGTATCACCAGTCGCCTTGGCTAGGTCAACCCACTGGTCCGCTTGTGTACGAAGTCTGACGCATATTTACTACAACGAATCGTCAGCAGGTTTCGCATAACTACGGAACCTCACCCGAGCTGTGTCGGGAGTAAGCTTAAATTGTTTGAGGATTTCAAGGTTCACAGTCTCGTACTTAACAACCTCAGCTTTGGTTAGCCTAGCACACAGTTGAGTTTATGTACTCATTAAAGGTTGTAATTCAAGTGTCCATTCGTATGAAAGAGATACTCAGCAATGTCTTACCCAAAGCGTTTTCCCATTTAGGCATATGTTTACATACATCCTTAGCTCTACTATGGTTAGATACTCTAGGAGTAGTGTCATTTTGACTCTGACTGCTTTCTAGTTTCTTCAACTTGACGTGTCGATTGATTTTGAGCTCTTGATTTCTGGTTTTAGCACATACTAGAGGTTAGTATTTTACAGATAGTAATAAACTAGTATTAGTAACTCAAAAGGTGGTTCGAGCCAAAGTTAATTCAAGCCAAAACCTGGTAGTGTGAACCCCTAAAGAGAGTTTGGGGAATTCCCATTTTGACAAGCCACGTGAGCTGTCTTGTTTTAAATGTCAAACTATCGGACACTTCCGTAAAGACAGCAAAGGAAGGCATTTGGGACAACCTCCCGAACACTTGCTGAGCAAGTACATCACGGACCGGTATGTTAATGGCCAACCGTGCAAAGTATTGCAAGATGGTGGTAATTGATGGATATTTTTTTGCTACGAGTTGTAAAGTTAACTACGATGGTTTAAGTATAATATACAGAGGTATATGGTTTACAGTACAATAAAGGTACATAGATGGGTTAAAAATATGACTTATATTTTAAAACATTTACACAGAGCAACACATACTTACCCGTCCTTCCGTGTGGTGTTTTACGTATGGCACGAGTAGCCTAGACTCATAAGTCATAATGCATGGTTTACGTATGGTATAATTGTTTAGTTTTTCATAACCAACTATGGACTGTGCAGAAATGGCGGATACTATATCAATGAACACGTTTCAAGGAGTTTAGTCTCCATGCAGGAGGAAGATATTAGAAACACACGTGTGGGTCCCAATAAGGCTGGTGATTATCCCCTAAAAAGAGTGACAACAACCCTATATACTCGGCATATACCTTGGCATATATACTCGTTTAGCATTATTGCAGATCTTCGCTAGTAACACATGCTGTATAACGTTGAATTCAGGATAGGTCAAGCATGACCGAGTTTTGGATAGTTTTATTTTATTATCTAATGACATGTTGCTTCGAAATAGCGTAATTTTATTTTCGTAAATACATGAATGTGAGTATCTCCCTTATTTTTTTTTAGCCAATAGGAAAGGGGTATTTTTGGCTCATCAGCCAATCACAGCCCACTTATTCTGATAAGCGCTGTGACTGGTCTACCAAGCGGGCGATTAATAAGTGATTAAGCAGCTCTTATGCAAAGCGATAAGCAGGAATCAAAAATAGTTGGCAACACACTAAACCAGAGTACCATACTTAAATGTGCTAAAAAGGCTTAATTAATCGCTTACTAAAGTATGAAAAGATAAATTAAGTAAGTGAGATCGCTTTAAATTAGGTTACATTTGATTTGTGTTTGATGGGCCGTCGATTGAGAAAACGACTTCTGGTTCTGACTGCTACTAACTAGTGAAAAACGGTAATTTACAAGATGGCGACAGAATGTAATCACTCCAGGAATCGTCATTCGAAGTTATTTTAACCATATTTAAAAGCCTGACCATATTTGTTTCCAGAGCAACCAAGCTAGCAAGCAAAAGAGTGAAGCTTAGCCAGCAGTTGCCTTGACTTCCAACAGTGCACACTGTATAAGAAACTAACATGAAACTAGCAAGAAACTAACACAAGACCAGCTAGAAACTTAAACGAAACTGCAAGATACTAACACGAAACTAGGAAGAACTACGAAAGGAAGATTTCGTTTTAGACTCCAGTGCAAGTTTAACAATTAACTTAAGGGGCAATAATTGGCTAAACTTGCACAATGTACGACGTTAATTTGACTAAATACAATCTAAGGATGGTGGTGGGAGGAAGGTGGAAGCTTGCTTTCGAACTTGGTGTTACTACCAAATTGTAGTTCTGCGTAATAAATTACCACACAATTCAAAGTTTAGTTCACAAGTATTGGAGTATCATTAGTTTACAGGAATGTAATTACTGAAAGTTGATAATTTTTTCAAAGGCTAGCCCTTATAAAAACAAACTGAAAAACAAAATAGTTTAAAATTGAAAAAGAAAAAAAATTAATTTCCAAATCGAATAATAATGGAAATCGGGGGTTCTTCCCCAAAATCGATCATAATCGAATCGAACCCAAAATATTAAAATCGCACACCCCAGGTTGTGAGGACAATGGTTGTTGGACTGGGGAGCAAAATGAATTGCCAACCTAACGTTCCCTTGTAACGGAATTTTGGTGGAAATGTTTTCTTTGTCATAATGTAACCATGAAGCTCGATTTATCCTATGGAGTACAAATAAATATTAATCTGGGATCAAAAGGTTTGGACTTCATCTCTATGTGCAATTTCTATAAAGATCTAGATGTAGTTTTTTCCTGTTTTTGAACTGGGATAAATCCTGACTCGTGCCGATTATCATTGCTAAGGTGAAGTGTATCTCTTGTTTAATGACGAACACGTTAGAGTTATGATGGCCATGTCCTAACTTTATCAACAATAAATAGGGACCATTACAGCCCCAAAAACGTTGCCTATTTTATACTGCTCATATTTAGCTCTCTCGATACATGGTGTGTGATAACCGCTGTTCATGATAACTTTAACCTGTTCCAGGGCTGTGAAAGTTCGGATAGCGTTCCCAAAGGAATTTCTCCAGATTCGGCTCAACCCTAGGACCCTCAGCAATGTTTCAATCCCCGTACGGGTTAAAGGGCCACAGTCTAGTTTTCCTTCAGGACTATACTTAAACGTGGGTATTCCATCAGAAACCAGCCAGAAACTAACACGAAACTAGCAAGAAACTAACACGAAACTAGCAAGAACTAACACGAAACTAGAAAGAAACTAACATGAAATAGCAAGAAACTGACACGAACTACAAGAAAATAGTAGGAAACTAACTGCAATGATGAAATACGGTACGGTGTGGGAGACGCAAACAAAATGGTTATTTGCACCCGCTCCTAAACAAAATCTGGCTTTGATTAGGACCGACAATTAAAACAGATAGACAGATAAAAAGGCTAGAAACTAATACGGAACTAGCACGAAACCAACATGAACTAGCAAGAAACTGACGACACGAACACCAAGAAACCCTAACATGAAATTATCAACTATGAAAGAAAGAAGAGTATGGGAGATGCAAACAAAAAGATTATTTCCACCCATTCTGTTCACCATCGATAATTCGCTCATTTTCAATTATCAACTGCTGTAGTGACGTTTCTGACTCCAATTAGGTTCATTCGAAAGGTGGGAATGTCCTCTTCGTGTCAAGGGTAATTTAAAGGGTCTACCACTGTTAAGGACTGAGCTACCTCGTTTTACTAGGGGCTTGTATTAACAGTTTAACAAAGTCTGGCCTTGATGAGGACCTACAATTTGTACACAGCTAAACTAGCAAGAAACTAACACGAAACTAGGATAAAATAACATGAAACTAGGAGAAACTAACACGAAACTATCAAGAGAAACTAACACGAAACTATCAAGAAACTCACACGAAACACACGAAACTAACACGAAACTAGCAAGAACTAAAACAAAATTAGCAAGAAACTAACATGAACTAGCAAGAAACTGACAAGAACTGCCAAAAATTAGCAAGAAACTAACACGAAATTATCAAGTATGAAAGAAGTAAGGGTATGGGAGACGCAAACAAAATGGTTATTTTCACCCATTCCTAAACAAAGTCTGGCCTTCATAAGGACCAACAATTTGCATACAGATAAAAAGGCAAGTTACTAACACGAAACTAGCAAAAAAACTAACATGAAACTATTGAGAAACTAACATGAAACTAGCAAGAAAATAACACGAAACTAGCAAGTAATAACATGAAACTAGCAAGAAACTAACACGAAAGTAGCAAGAACTAACACGAAACTATCAAGAAACTAACATGAACAAGAAAGAAACTGGCACGAGCTGCCAGAAACTAGCAAGAAACTTACATGAAATTATCAAGTTTAAAACAAGGAAAGGCATGGGAGTCGTAAACAAAATGGTTATTTTCACTCATTCCTAAATCAAGTCTGGCCCCTTGATAAGGTCCAACAATTTGTAACAGATAAAAAGGCAAAAAACTAATACGAAACTAGCAAGAAACCAACACGAAACTACCAAGAAACTAGCAAGGACTAACATGAAATTAGCACGAAACTAACACGAAACTAACACGAAACTAGCAAGAAATTAACACGAAACTAAAACAAAAATAGCAAGAATCTAACGCGAAACTAGCAAGAAATTAACATGAAATTATCAAGTATGAAAGAAGGAAGAGTATGGGAGATGCAAACAAAAACTAAAACTTACCAGGGGCACCTGGTTGAAGTTTGTTTTTATTGCCTAATGAAAATACAGGGTGATCCACAAAAAACTGACAACCCAACATTTTCTAAGTCCAACTTTTCTAGTTAGCACCCCTCAGAATCAAGAGAGGACAGAAATCAAATCTAACGAAACGGGAACATTTCTGTCCACTCCTGGTTCTGAGGGGGACTAACTAGAAAAGTTGGACTTGGAAAATGTTGGGTTGTCAGTTTTTTGTGGACCACCCTGTACACATATATTACCTGTTTTATTAGCTTTCTCTCTCCATTTGGAGTTTCAATCCCTAGAATTGAAAAGTTGGCTTTCCTGTCAGGCTCGCAGCTCTCCCTTATTGCGCATGCGCTAGCACAAGCCTCAGTATATAAATGCTCGATGCACAGCATCCATCGTCTTTCTTCCTCTCAACGACCTTGGTGACGAGAGGGGGAGGCTGGGCGGGTAATGGTAATGTTATTTTCGTTAGGCAATAAAAACAAACTTCAACCAAGCGTCCCTGGTAAATTTTATTTTTTATGCCATGAAAATATACATTACCTGTTTTATTATTAGCAGACCTCATCAAATATATGGTGGAGCAACCAAGGTTGACGAGTACCCGTGCTGCAAGCCGGCGACCCCTTTGTAACCTCCAGCGATCCGACCAACCAGGCAAAGAAGGCAAATCTCACAGAGTAATTTCTATTGAATATGGCACATGGCCAAGGAGGGAACAATGACTGTCTAGTAGAGAAACTTCCGAGGAGAGAATGTTCTGCAAGGTTGGTCACATTCTAGGCCTGGGGGAATGAGTTTAGCACATAAACAGGAATGTCAAAACCACATTACCTCGACTTGATGAAGGTCCCTGGGCAGGGTCAGGGCATTGGTCGGTCAGGAGACAATGGGTCAGATGGTGTCAGACGAGTCTAGGCGAGACCGTCGATTGAGGGGTGACCGAGGAGTGAAGTGAAGCAGAATACAGGTGATCGTCCGGCAGAAGAAGAGGAAAGTTCGTCGCGGGACAGTAGGGAGCGAGAAGAAAATCGAAGGACGGTGAGTGTTGTTTTGTTTTTGTTTAGGAAAGGCCAGTGTTCCATGAAGAGCCCTGTGATCATCTACGAAGTTGCGTACTGGAAAAAATTTTCAGCGTTAAAAACTATTGCGAATTACAACGAGGGTGGGCCCGAGAGTCAGGTGGAGGAACTGGAACCGCAGCATGAAAGGAAACTGGAAGACAGAAAAATCGTAAATCTTCCCCCTCTCCTTTCAGACTGGTGAAAGGAAACGGAAAAAAGTCAGGCGCATAAAAATGAAGGTCCCCATGTAAATCGGTCACGAAGCTCACGGAGATCATTCCAGACGTAAAACAGTTTGAATGGATGTGAGAAGCAGGATCATGGTGTGGGACTGGTTCCTCAACGGCATGGAAGAGAAGTTCGGAATGATGAAGGATATAAAATCTTAAGGCAAGGCTCGAAAGACGAGCTCCACACCGGTCGCCCTACGTTGGTAATTTGTGCATGGGAGCAGTGTGGCGGAGAGGGTAGCGCAAGGAGACAACCCGGGAAACACAAGCATAAAAGCGGCGGCAGTGTTGAACTGCCACACGCTGTAGGCAGATATCTTCAGAAGATC
>JAHWFP010090823.1:78899-106649 GCA_023313725.1 Lithobius niger
AAAAAAAAAAAGAACAACACCTAATAACTTGCTCGTCTATGTGCAAAATCTGAAAGAAATAGGAATTTTCCCCGTGACAGACGTAGGTAAGAAAGAGTATATTCATCTGGAGATAGGACTCCTATCTACACCGAACAGTGGAACCAATTATTCATGCAATGGTGTAGGATTCGTATCTACACTGAATGTGAGCCACCACTCCTACGCGAAACGTTAGGTATTGCCCCTGCACAGAACGCTACCTTAGTACGAATATGCGTTAACATTTAACAAGTAGGAATCGTGAGTGTACCGAACAGTATTCAGGAATCCAGCAGGAATGTTATCTACACTGACATAAGGGAGCGTTCACAAATTACGGAACAGTTTTTTTTTCTTTAGCAATTTCGACCCCCGTTCCCCTTTGTAACCCCAGTGTGTCACTTGGCTTGACTCTTTCCACCTGAAAATACGTAACGTTTTCTAACACCCCCCCCCCGATTCCACTGCCCTCCAGTTGTATAGGTTTTTTTTTTTATTGAATTCGTTTTTATGAGCAGTCGTAATACCTAGGGGTGTAATGACCAGATATTTGCAGAAAAAAATTTAAGTCGTTAAACAGATGTAATAAGAGAAATAGTTTAACTAAAAGAATGTAGATAAAAATGTAGCACACAATTAGTGTGTTACCTATAACTTCATCATACTCACCCTCCCCCCATCGTAACAGATGGTAACACATTTGCTGAACTCCTCCTCCAGGCGTTACGTAATTTGTGAACGCTCCCTATTGTAGGTTGGGAGAACTTCGTTACAGTAGGGAGAATTTGTTTTTTTATCAGCAAAAAAAGCATTGTTTCAGTTAGCACGTGATGGCTTTTTTCTAAATAACTACTTCAGTTAAACTAAAATAACCTTGAAAAGGCACATGTTCACATAGGAAGCTATGATTTGAGCCTATTCCCATGATTTTTGGTGGTGTAGTTTGACCTGTAGAGAGGACAGACGAAAGCATCCCCAGAACAACAACAACAACAAGAAGCAGAACAAGAAGTTGTCTATTTGGCCCCGCTCTGGATCTCGGCTTTGGCTGGACCGAATTTCACCATTTTTGGACTGTAGAGAGGCCTTGACTAGTCGAGGCTGGATTCCAAATTTGGTTTTAAAATGTTGACTTTTGACGGCGTTATAAGCTCTCAAAGTTGAGAGTTTAACACAGAGACCCTAGGCTGACCCTTACTAACACTGGCTATCGCCAGTGTTAATTTTCCCATTCTTAAACAAAGTCTGGCCTTGATAAGGACCAATAATTTGCAGACAAATAAAAAAGGCTAGAAACTAAAAGGCTAGAAACTAAGAAGAAACTAACATGAACTAGCAAGAAACTGACACGAACTGCGAAAAACTGTCAGGAAACTAACATAAAAATGATCAAGAATGAATGAAGGAAGAGTGTGGGAGACTCAAATATGTTATTTGCACCTATTCTGTTCGCCATTATAATTCGCTCATTTTCAACTATCAACTGCCGTTGTGACGTTTTTAATTAAGGTGGATGACTCCAATTAGATTCATTTAAAGGGTAATTTAAAGTGTCTACCGCTGTTAGGGACCATCTACGCCTGCTAAGGGCTAGCATCACAGTTTATCAGCGCTTCATATCTCGGCATTGTCACTCGGACAGTACTCAATCGGGCCGCGTTTCACGTTAGGGAGGGGGGGGGGGAGGTTCGCACGAGAAAAATAAGCATCATAAAATCTCCATGCTGCACACTGCTGGGAAATACAAAAAATTAAAACTCCGGATGTGCGCTAAAGTGACTACGTAATTGGTTCCAATTTTTCATTATGTTGAACCAACAAAGTCCTTTTATATAAGACCAATGATACGAACACTGATTTTTGGGTGGTTTTTCTGGTGAAGGTAATTCCCCCACGGATATGAATGCGTACTGAGCGAGGGACCATACACTATAAACCTCCTGAATACTACACTTTAGTAGTTGTATAGACTAACGTTCACACAAAAAATGTCGTATAAAACTCAAGCGATTACCGATTATGATGCTTGAACACAATTTTATTTTGGTCGCTATAAGAACACGGTGGCTACAAAGACAAGACTGTTCGTGACTCAGAAGCGCCTTTTTATTCTAATGGATTTTCTTCCCTGGTCCTTTTTTCCTAGTAATTGCTTTCCGGGGGTCTTTTTTCCCAGGGATCCTTTCCGGGATGTTTTTCCCGGGGCATTCTTTCCGCTTTCTACCCTCATGAGTTATAAACAAGTTAGCTGCTAATTCACTAGCTGCAGTAAAATGTTAATCAGTTGAACCTGCACTAACATATTCCACCATCTAACAATTTGTGGCACTGCAAAGAAAGTCGCGGAAAAAAAAGCCCCGGAATAAAAGCCTGATAAAAAAAACCGCGGTAAAAAAAAAACCGAATGAAAAGAAGTCAAAGAAAAAATAACCTGTGACAAAAAAAAAAAGGCCACGGAATAAAGCTGAAAGAAACTGTTTTATTGTTTCCCTTAATGTTCTTTTGTTGTTATAGGTTGGTTGGGGTGGGAGATGGATTGAGGCTTAATGGTGCGTCGACAGCTAGGTCATTAGCACCAGCCTCAGTCGCAGTGCAACGGTCCGGGTTACCACTGCAATACCCATTACAACCAAACATTAAACAAACTCAGGTTAGGTAAGAAGTTTTACTAGGAAATGGATTTTTTCATTCTGCTTTTCCTTTCCTCAATTTTTTTTTCTTGGATTGTTTTCCTTCGGCTATTTTCCTATGGTGTTCTCCCGCGTCATTTTTTTTTTTACATCGGCTGTTTGTTCATTAGTTATTTCCTAGACTTTTGTTTCGCAGAAATCCTTCTCGTTGTTTTTTTTTTTTTTCCAATGGTTGTTTTTTTTCAGTTATTTTTTCCCTAGGCTTGTCGTTCCACGGCTTTTTTATTCCTAGATTAAACATTCCTTAATGGCTTTTCTTTAAAACAAAACCGCAAAATCTACGGTCAAATCGATTTTACAAAAAAAACTCAACTTTAAAAATATTTGCTCTATACATATTTGTGGATAAATTGAATAATACTTTTAAAGTCAATTTAATAGTTTAAAAATAGATTTTGTCACGCATAATGATACTTTTTTCCTGAGACTGTGACAAGACACCACATTTTCTTGGCCTATCCAGATTCCATAAATAGAGATTTGCAGTTTATGTCATTGACTTACTTCATTGTGTGTTCAACAAATTTGATTTTTTCAGTTGCAATGGCAGACATGTTTTGCAGTTATTATTATTCGTTTTGTTGAATGTAACAAATTCGTAATATGTAAGGATTTATCGTAACCAGGCATTATTAATCGATGAAGACTTGTAGTTGCCCCTTCTGAACTCTTTAAATTTCATTGTCCCAATATTGATATTGGACAATGAAATTTAGACAGAAAAATGTTGACTTCGCTGTTACGCTCCTTTACGGATTACTTCCTTCAGGGCGTGAGTAGCTGCGAAAGTTCGAATGTTTTAAGATATTGCTTTGAGAAATGACGAATATGCATATTTCATGTAGCAGGTAGGGTGAATGATAAACTGTTACGACGAATAATTACAACATTAAATCTCGTTTTAGCTGTTACACACGCTTGAACCTTGGATTAATAACTACACTTCGTTACGGGATAACTCACTTGCTAGACTTGCCGTTGAAGCAACGCGCGCCAAACTCCGGCCCTGCTCCGGCCCAGACTCAGTTTCTCAATTTCGCCACGAGAGCACCAACTGCGGAAATTTGCGGAAGTGACGTCTGAGCCACGTGACCAGCGCCTGCCTCAGAGCATAGTTAAATAAAGCGCTATTGAACCGGCGGCCCTGTCAGCGTTTCACTTTCATTATCAACGCGGTAAGTTCAGCGTACAAACATAATCATTCTGGCTTCACCCACTTCAGAACTAGGCTATATATGGATACAATTTCTTGCTGGGAAATTTATGAAATATAATACCATGCATGTGGGGTTTGTCCAAGCCCTATTCACTCGCTCCGAAATATACGCAAGATTCCGTCTAGAGCTCGCGCGATCAAAACGTGCTGCGCCATCTGTAGGAAGTGACTACGAACTACAGCTTCACCACCTCTACTTCCGGGCAAATCGAAGATGGTGGTGTCGTGCGCTGACGGCGGCTGATAGATCGATTCCCGACAGTGCGACCATGGTGCGACAAACCACACATGCATGGTATTATATTTCATAAATTTCCCAGCAAGAAATTGTATCCATATATAGCCTAGTTCTAGTGCTCATTCGTGCCTGGGTCCATCGGACCAGGAGTGGGCCATTGCTGTTACCAGGAGTGGTATGGGCCATCTGACCAGGAGTGGGCCATTGTTATTGATCATGTTTCGTTTTAGTGCGTTCTGTTAGCTCACAATACTGAAAGAATACTGCCTTTCTGGCTACCAGAATGAAATTTGGCACGCATGTTAACAAATGTATGAGATATTAAAAAAAAAAACAGTCGAGCTGTATCTGAAATATTTCGGCCGCCATCTTGGAAAATGGCGGTAGAAAATCAGTTTTTCTCTAATAAACTCGAAAATGGTAAAAGCTACCAAAAATGTTGAAGAGACCTTAAGTGTCAAGTATAAAAAGACGAACATTTTTTCTTTCAAACGTTTTTTGGTAAGACCAAAAAGAATTAAATGGCGGCACAGTTTTTGGGTTTCTTAAAATAGTTGAAAACTGCTGAGCAGATATTACGTCATATTAATTTTAGTGTTCCTGCAGCAATGTTCATTAATTTTCCTTTTTGAAGTATTTTTTTTTAAAATTTAAATAAGAAACCCGTTATATAAGAGTCATACAAAAAGAGCAATAGTTTTAAATTTTATTTAGTTTTAAAGTTGATCTGAAAGTCGATTTTGTGGTTTTATTTTAAAGAAATGCATTCAAGAAACGTTGAATTTAGGAATAAAAAAGCCGTGGAAAGACAAGCCTAGGGAAAATAAAATCTGGAAAAAAAGAGCCAATAGGAAAAAAAAACCGAAGAGGAAGACTGCTACGGAACAAAAGCCGATGGAAAGATAAATGTCGTGGAAAAACTGCCGCGGAGATAACCGCAGGAAAACAGCCGAAGGAAAACAATCCGTGGTAAAAAATACAGAAGAAAGAAATAACAGAAAGAAAAACCATTATCTAGTTAAATTTCTTACTTAACCTAGGTTTGTTTAATAGCTCTGTAATGCGTGGTGCAGTCATAACCCGGACTATTGCACTGTAGCTGAGGTTGGCGTTAATGACCTAGTTGTCGACGCGCCGTTAAGCCTCAATCGCCTCCCCCCATACCCAACCTAAAAAAACAAAACAAAAACACTAAAAGTGTTTTCTTTGATTTTTTTCGTGGCTTCATTTTTATCCTTTGACTTTTTTCAGTCGGCCATTTATTCTGTAGCTTCCAATATTAACTTCTTTGCTACGTTTTCCTTGCGTATGGCGAATTTGATTTGGTTTGATTTGGTTTGGTTTGAGCCGGGTATTGCCCCCCCCCCCCCCCCCGACTCCCCTCCAAGCCCTCTTTTCCCTGGTGATTCAGCCGCTGGTGGTTCAGTCAATAATTATAGGAAAACTAAGGCTCGCTTCACACATCGCCACTCAGTGGCGCTTCCGATAAGCGCTACTCGTAGCAGAGCATAGAACAGAGCAGGGGTATTCACACGTGTGGCGCCACAAAAGCGCTATGTGCCACAGAAGATCAAAGTGCCGCTGCTGAAGAAGCGCCACTGAGTGGCTACGTGTGTAGGGACCCGAAGGCCAACGTTTCCGGAATTTTACATATGCAACTTGCATTTTGTCGGAACCGAAGTTACCGAAGTAACGCAATTAAAGCGAAAATCCATCACTATTTTCTTACACCCACGAAGGACAAAGTGCATTATGCCAATACAGTGTTTAAACCGCCCGCACCAAGCCTTGTGATATCTAGACTAAAGTATTAAAGCTCAGTCTGAAAGTCGTTGCTTACTTAGAACATTTCTACCCGCTTGCGAGAAGTAGACTCATTGTTCAAGCAAGCCCTATTAACTCGCTCCGAAATGCACGCAAGATTCCGTCTAGAGGTCGCGCGATCAAAACGTGCTACGCCATCTGTAGGAAGTGACTACGAACTAAAGCTTCACCACCTCTACTTCCGGGCAAATCCAAGATGGTGGTGTCGTGCGCTCACGGCGGCTGATAGATCGATTCCCGACAGTGCGACAAACCTTGGATTAATAACTACACTTCGTTACGGGATAACTCACTTACTAGACTTACCGTTGAAGCAACGCGCGCCAAACTCCGGCCCAGACTCAGTTTCTCAATTTCGCCACGAGAGCACCAACTGCGGAAATTTGCGGAAGTGACGTCTGAGCCACGTGACCAGCGCCTGCCTCAGAGCGTAGTTAAATAAAGCGCTATTGAACCGGCGGCCCTATCAGCGTTTCACTTTCATTATCAACGCGGTACAAACCAAATGCACAATGGAGACCCTCTTGCCGGGCTGCCGCATCGCTTCCCTGGCTATATACAACTTTTAACAGCCTCATTACCGACAAAGTTCGTGTTGCCGATCATTTGTGGTAGTCAGTTTGCATTGTTACTCGATTGTTACTCGATTGACAGAAGAAAGGCACATATTGGAGTTAAAAGTGTCTTGAATACCAAATTTCATTCGTATCTGTCGCATAAATTATTTTATTTATATGAGTGAAACGAAAAATGGCGTTAGCATCCAGTAATTAGGCAAAAATCAACGTTTTTCACGTTATCTTTGCAACAAGGAAACTTTAAGCTGTGTCACTAACAGTGACTTTTATTTTGTCAGGGGACCAAAGTCTCCCAATCAAAGAAAGTTTCAGCCTTTTCTGTCGCACTGTTATTTATCCTCAGATGGCTAAAAACAGCCAAACTACCTTACCTGTAAAGACACAACGTGTCTAGTGGTCGTGATGGTGATATATACTTATTTTATCTGGATGTTTATCGTTTATCTTGGCGGCCGACGAAAAGTAATGTAGGCGGTCCTAAAATGGAACCTTGTGGCACGCTAGTCATTTTTAATAGTGTAGTGTATTTTCCGTGTCGTCTAGCACAACTTTTCCTATCCTTATCCCTCAAATAATAAAACCTTTTCCTCAAGTCCGTGCAATTTAAATTTTTTAATCAACTTGTCAGGGTTTATAATCAAAGGCTTTACTGAATTTTGATTTTCCCTTCTGCATTGCTTTTGCTTCATCTTCGTTAATTTTTTTCCCTCTCCTGTTTGAAATCCAAATTGTTAATTTGAAATGATACTTCTTGGTCAAATCAAGTCTGCAATAAAACCCACAAATCCTTAAAAAAGATAACCCAGCTATTTCAAGTTTTTTTTATTAACTGCTGCTAATAAAATAGGTTTTAACTTTAAACGAACGTGTTAAAAAAAACACTTTCTAATAAAAATGTTTTTGTTGGAAATCAACGGAGATACATGAATTAACCATTCTAAAAGTCTTTATTTTTTCATGAAGTATGTATAGGCCTATCCATGTTTGCAGAATCAAAAGAACTAACATTACTGCATTGCTGGAATGTATTTTGCTACACACGTTAGTAAAATACAGTCCAGCAATGCAGTAACGTTTCTTCTTTTGACTTCGAAGCGTATTCACTGTATTCATTTATTTATACAAATTTATATACATTTATATTGCGTACTTTATTTTGCCTAGGTCCTACTTTTTTTTTTGGAAGTAAAAACATGAACACATATCTGCAGAAATACGTCAGATCTTTTCTCATTTTATCATGAAGGATTGTCATCTGCTCGTGTGACAACCATGCTAACGACAACGACAAAATGTAGCGGAAATCGCTTCTGTGCTAAGGGCGGTCGAGTCTGGAGGACAAAATCTGGCAGTCTGACATGGGCTTAAAGCTTATAGCCCATGTCAGACGGCAAGATCGTTTCCTCCAGGATCCCATATGGCTGTTGTTGAAGAGGAGTGCGTCTTAGGTTAAGGAGCTCTCTGAATTGCTCGTTCTAATACCGTCCAGTTTAGGCCTATTTTTAACTCTTTTTTTAAAAAGAGAAGACTGCAGACATAAACATAAAACGGCACTTAAAAGGGGTTAATCAATCTGAAAAAAAGGTATCATTTTGTAATGGCAATTTAGCATTTACAGACAGAAAGCCAAAGGCTCAACATGAGTTAAATAAATACAGATGCAAACCTATTTACGTCGCCTTTTGGACTTATAGGTCAGCCTGCCTGAGCGGGGAATCGAACGCACCACCTTTGAAACCAAGACCGAGGTCCTACCGCTGAGCCATACTGACACGGCGAATGGATAGTGTTTGTTTACATGTCTATATGCATGTGTTAAATGCTACCTATGGACGTTTCCTTTTGGCCGTGTCCGTATGGCTCAGGGTTAGGACCTCGGTCTTTGGTTTCAAAGGTCGTGGATTCGATTCCATCCTCAGGTAGGCTGACACATAAGTCCAAAAGGCAACGTACATAGGTTTGCATCTGTTTTTATTTGGCAATTTAGCATGATGGAAACAGCATTTTTGCTAGTGGCACATTCCCTCCTGTCGGATGGCATTTTATCTCACAATCGCTAATATTGAGCAGCTCGGTCTGTTTTTGTTTTGATGGTCTTACCTTCTGTTGCAAGAAGTTCATGATGAAATCGACCAATGCCTGAGGAGTATTCGGTCTTGACTTTGCATAAGCAGCAGCATGGGAAGAACCCGCGAAGAGACGATCAGTGTCGGCAGCCATCTTTGCTTCTACTACAGAGTGGACAGTGATAAGCTTGGAATTATACGTATAGTTTTCAACTTCAACCGTGGAAAAGACGCGATTGGCTAACGAGTAGTTAACGAATAATGACAGGGAGTTGGAAGCAGGGAGCGTCTAACCACGCCTATACTTCCCGTTTTGTATAATACCATTTCGCATAACTCGTTTCGCATTATGTACTTATCGGAACCTATAAAATCGCGCAAAGAAAGAGTTCTAAATTATGTAACAGTTTTTTCTAGCAATTTAGACCCCGTCCCCGTCACTTTGCACACCACTCCCCCCCCCCACCTAAAAATACGTAATATTTTCTTACCCCACCCTCCAACCGATTGAATACATTTTTTTGGAAGAAATTCGTTTCTGTAAGGTGTTCTTTGCACCTAGGGGCGTAAATGACCAGTCTTTTGAAAAAACAAATATAAACTTCAAGTTGTAAACAGAAGTTAGTAAATAATTTAGCGACAATTAGTTAGTTACATTGAATAACACTTTGCCATACTCCCCCCCCCCCCTCCGTCCCCCATCATATGTATGCGCATGTATGCACACGTTCACAACTTGCACAATATTTTAAGTTGTAAATGTACAGGCATTGTTGGCGATGTTTAGCTTTAAAAATGATCAAAGCTCGTGGACACAAAGTTTTCAGCAGCTGTAGTAGGTAAAACTTATTGTGAAACCTTGCGTCTACTCATGTAGACATTGGGCATTCGTGGTACATAGTCTTGTCTACAAATTTAGACAACGGGCATAAAAGGCATAAACTGAATTGGCTAATAACAGTGAGAATAACTTAGCAATGGGTGAAGACCATTTAGAAGGATTTAAATGAATTTTCAGCAGAAAATAATAAAGACATGGTATATAATGATGGCAAAGATATTGTATACAAGGTGACAAAATTTCAATTCAAAGCCATCAATTACACTGATAAATGTAAGAATATTCCAGTTGGAAATACTGGGAGAAAGTGGCACAAATGCCCTACTAGTAAAAGCAAGAATTTATAGGGTTGGGGAGGAGAATTTGTGACTGAGACCCATACTGAAACGTCTTGGATACATCGCATTAGTTCAGTCTTAGTTTATAGAGGGCGCCATGTGTTTTATGTGGGTATTTCTATTCAGTTTTCAGCCTAAAATTAAACTAAACTAAACGAAACTAGCTTGATTTTAATTATTATTTAGCCTAGCTTAGTTGTAATTTAGTTTACTTTAGATTTGGGCTGAAAAATGAGTAAAAATTATGAGATGGAACACGTGGCGCCCTCTGAAAACTCGGACTGAACTAATGGGGACCGATCTAACGTGTTTCAATAGGGACTTTTTAGTTACAAATTCTCCTCCAAACCCTATAAATTCTTGGTAAAAGTAAAACGTGTTTTCAGTGTTCTAAGTGCAAGGTTTAGGTTAACTTATGCTGTAGAAACTATCATGGTGTTATTTAAGCACAGTATAATGTAAGCAGGCAGGTAAAGAAGCACATTTTATTTTTCCTTGGGATATCCTCATGTGCCCAATCCCCTGTAGACATGCTGTATTTTTTGTTGTAAAATAAAAAATAAATAAAAAATGGTGGGGAGGCGGGTTCTTTTAGTGCCTAATACACCAAAAAAAAAAAATTTCTGATTAAACCGGAAGTATCAATGGGCAACAAAGAGTTAATCGTTCAGAACGTAAACAATAATTAGCTTCTTATACTATACCGAGGCTACATGGATGTTCATCGACTTAATTTTAGAGTGACGTTCGTTAATTCGCCTTAAGGACTTCCGTGTAACCCTGCTAAGTCGCATAAATGAGTTGCTTATTGCGAATTAGTTTAAATGTTCATGTTTTATTTGAGCGTGTGAGGGAAAAAAATGCATGAAAAAGGCCGATGGGGGGAGGGGGGAACGGAGGAAAAAAGATGAGGAGGAAAACCTGCGGTTAAAAATGCCAGAGGGAAAGCGTTTTTTTCTTTCTGCGTTGTTGTTGTTGTATTTTAGGTTAGGTCAGTTGCCTTAGCTCGAATTTCACCAGGCAGTGTAGGAGTTACACCAGGGTTTATTTTTCCCCCTTTGGTGTCTCTTCCATCAGCTTCCCCCTCCCCCCCCCCCTCTCAAATTGGTTTTATTAGCCCAGTAAACAACTGATGAAAAAACGTGGAGGGGAAAAAAAATAAGCTCAACAACATTTTACGACAAACATGCAAGTTATTCATAACAAACTGCCTATCTCGTTAAAAGCTATATTTTAAATTACGACATAAAAATGAAATTCAAGGATTTTCGAGGATGCAGCTAACTAACAACTTCAAAGAATTCCGCAAGGCCTTGTATTTTTTCTTAGCAAATTCAAGCATTTTATCAAGGATTGAAGGCACCTCACAGGAACCATGCAGTATGCTGCGATTGGTCGAAACAGTTGGCGCTAAAAAAGTCGTTTTGGCGGTAATTCAACACCCTTCCAGTCATTTCGCAAAGACGGCGGAACCGAAGACGAAGAACCTTTTTACAGTAGTTAGATAGCAAAAGGCCGCCAACGAAATTTTTATGGGTTTAAAACTATCAGAGGCAAATCCTGGGACCAGGCACGCACATGTAGGAAATTGTTACTTACATGCAAAACAAAATAATAGTCGCAGCGGCAATAGCTAATTCACCCGAAGGCCGTGTTGAAACAGATTTAATTAAAAAAAAAAGACAGAAATAGTTAAATATTTATGATACTGCTTATTTATTATTGTGTTCCTGAACCGCTTATTTATTTATTTATGTGTTTTTTGGCCTTGGTCCCGGACGGCAACAAGATTCAGTGCTGTGTTCTGCACGTTTTACCTCGGTAATTTTTCCATTTTATTATTTTAAGCATGTATAACGTCAATACTAAAACTTGTGGAAAATTTTTAATTGTCAATCTGATAGTGGGAGTAGGGACTTGTAGTTATTGGTCGTGCAGACGTGAGGTACCGGCCTTGTTGGACGTTGTATTTGTGTTTTGTGGGTGTTTGGGAGCGGCTAGCAGGGCCGTAAAGAGTGGTTGCTTGATGGGCGAGGGGAGGAGAGCTCCCCCCCCCCTATTTTGCCAACTCATCTTACGATTTCATATTTTTCACCTTTCGATAGTTCATTTTAAAGAAAATGTCTACCTCCCCTACTACCCATGCTTGCACATAGAAATTCATCGTCATTCATTACAGCATAAATGTCCAAATTGTACACTTATCCCAACTCCCAATGGCTAGCTTCGGGCCTGTTTATACATTATTCTAAACCGAACTCGGATAAATTTGCAAGGAAACATCTTAATAAAACATGATTCAGTCACAATTAAATTTTTACGAAACATACTATCCTGGAAAACGAATAAGAAAAATCACCGAAACTTGCTTGACAGTTTGTTGCAAATGTGCACACTGGAGACCAGAAACAGGCACTATGGAATAGGGTAAAACAATACAACTTCCGGTGATCCGCCCTGGATCCTGCTGGGGGATCTTACAGCACTCCCCCACAGGGGCGTCAACACGTGGGGGTTATGGAGGGGGGGGGGACCCCCCTCCAATGTTGGCAAGTTGCACGAAAAGTCGGCAATTTTGAGCGTAGTCGGCAAAAATGTGTTGACGAAAACTTTTTTTTTCCAAAAACTACGTTACGGTATAACACATGCTTGTTTTCAATACAACAGTCGCGCATGAGGAAAAAGACGGTACATTAAATTTCTTTAGGCAGCATTATGTCTGATATTTAATGGGTTTCTAACCCACCTATGAGGAAATTATTGTACTCACTTCCCCTCCCTCAAACGCATTCGGCACTTCCCCTATTCTAGCGACTACACCCCAACCAGGGGTCATTCAGCCAGTGTGTTCGAATAGGTATGCCGTAGACCCAAGAGATCCAAAAGAGAAAACTAAACAACTTAATGTTTAAAATGCAGGGAGAAACATTTGATGAGGATTACCGAAAAATACATGGAAGGAGACGCAACAACGCTAAAGCTTGCTGTGTCTGAAGCGGCTGAAGCTTGCTGGCACATCTGAAAACCCATTTACAGTGGCCAAAGCTGAGGAAAAGAACAAAAAAAAACCGTCAGACCTTGTTGAAAGTTAAAGCAGAGGGAGAAAATGGATTAAATTAATGATGTCGGCAATAATTAAATAAATAGCAAGTCATCTTTATACCAGTCGACAACCGGTAAAGGTGGTATGGCAGGGATCCGGTGATGGACTGGAGTGCCAGTTCGTATCCGGGACACATCACTTGAATGAAACCTAACTAAGTGCATAAAGATAGCTAACTGTACTCCGTTATTTCTAGTGTATAATTTACGCTGATGGTTTATTTCCAATTTACCAACAATAACTGCTAGACTGCGTACAATAATTTTTGTACCCTACTAATGCATCGTAAACACCCTGGCAAAATGACCACGAATTTACCGGTCTTATTGAAATCACAACAACTTCTTTAATATTGTTTTCTTTCTCATAATTAACTTGACTATTATTTACCTTGTAATCCCGTTTCGCCGAATAATATTTTCTTCCAAAATGACGTGCCTTTCTTGTGCTACCGCATTCACTGCGGTTAAACATATAACACCAGAAACCGCGTCTAATCCAAAATTCCTTCCAATTAGGAATGCATCTTTAACTTCTCCAATACTAAATTTAAAAAAAAAAAGCTTTATTCGGTGAAATGGCGTTCGGCAACCGGGAACATACTTTGCAGGAAGCTCAAGCTTTTTATTTGCTGCGATAAATGTAATATAACCAGTTTGAATTCGATTTTTATGTTTAGGTTAGACACAGTGACGGCACCAGGGATGGGCCAGGGTGGGCCATGCCCCCCCCCAAATATTTCACGGCCCCTCCGCCTCCCCCCCCCAACCCCTACACTCAGGTCACCACCAGAAAATAAAATAATAAAAAAACTAGCAGGCTAAACTTGAAATCAAATGAATAAACAGAACTTTAATTTTTTAATTTTTTTATTTTATTTTATATATGTATGTATTTTTTTTAGCAACTTTGCAATATATGTGTAGTTGTGTACCCTAATTTATTTTGTGTGTTTATGGGGCTTATTTTACAAATAAATTGTACTGTATTGAAGCTTAGGTTACGTTAAGGTTGAATTAAACGGAATAAAAGTGCTTAATGTGCCTTGAAAAAAATCCTTGGCCAACTCTGTTTGCGGATGTGCCCTCTGTCGCCCCCCCCCCCCAAAAAAAAACATTTAGTCCTGACGCCGTCACTGGTTAGACATCGACTTTGTTTTTGTTGACACTAACAAGTAATGTGCTTCGTGTCATCATAAAAATCAAAATAAAAAATAAAAAAGAAAATTTAATACAATTATTAAATAACTCCCTAATGTACCTAATGTACCTAATGGTTATTGTTAAAGATTAGAACATTTCACTAGCAGACGAACTAAATTTTGAACTTACAGGTGCTTGCTTTTATTAAATATTATCTCTTCAGAACCACGGTTTTTTTTCGGTTTTGGGGATTGGTTTAGGGTGATGATTTTATAGTACTCTGCAGGGGGGGGGAGGCGGGGAGGCGGGGTGATGTTAAGCTTCGACTGAGTGATGTTGGGAATAAAAGCTTGGCAGCCTTTGTTGTTGGAATGAGAACACTACTCGGCAAAGGAGACACTGTTTGTGCCAAAGGTGTGATTCTACCTATTTTCGTTTGAGGTGAAGTAGGTCTGTTTCAGCCAAACCTGTCTATAAAAGGCAGCAACCATGTGCCAGGGGCGAAAAAAATGCTTATGCTCCATCCTAACCTAACCTAACCCAAACCTCTACGTCCCTGGTTACAGGACCGCCCACATGTCAAAAACTCGCAGCACGCGAGTTCCACCTTTGGCATTCCACCTTTGGTGCAAGCAATCATTTAGTTACATTATTTTTTTATTATTATTATTTGTTATATTCGGTTGTTGAAGAGAAAAGAAACTGTAGTCAGCACCCTTCGTAGCGTTAAACCATTTATTGATATCATTCTTCGTACTTAAAATAAAATTACGTTAGACAACATGCACAAGAAAAAAATGCACGGAATACAAGAAAAAAGAAACAAAAAGAAAAACAAATACTATAAAGTGTAAAGTTTGTATCACAATCAACGATGTTTTTTGGCGTACGTATTATAAAATATAGATAAAATTTTGTAAAATAAGGCAGATTACTTATTTTTTATTTACCCCCCCCCCCCCCAAAAAAAAAAAATATCGCGATAGTAAGGAACATCACCAATAATGTGTGCAAGAGTAGTAGAAATTAGGGCACTCATAACCAGGGTTGCATGTTATACGCCTACACATGTCTTATAGGTTGCTATGTTTTGCTATGACTGTTTAGTGTTAATGGTCGAGCATGTAAGCCACTGAATGAAATTAATTGAACAGTTTACAATTGTGATGGCAGATTTCATAAAATGACTAAAACTGGCTAATGAAATAACGATAAATCAAAAGCGTCACCCCACTGGGGAAGCTAACAGCACTCCCCCAGACCCCCTAGCTGTCTAGGGAAAAGTCGGCACATCTATCAGTTCCCCACCCCCTCCAATTTTTGGCCTTCGCTACGCCCCTGCAGTCCCCCAGACCCCCTAGCTAGGTTTGCATGAGCCTGTTATAAGTACTTTAGTGGCAGCATGACTGTCATTTTCGACTAGTTTCGAAAATGATTGTGATGCTGCCACTAAATTGCTTTTCTCAGGCTCATGCAAACCTAGCTAGGGGGTCTGGGGGAGTGCTGTAAGCACCACCGAAGGATCCGGGGAGGATCCCCGGAAGTTGTATTATTTTACGCTACTGTGTAGTGCCTGTTTCTAGCTTCCAGTGAGTACACTTGCAACAAACTGCCAAACAATTTTCTGTGATTTTAGTCCTGTGCAATTAGCAGTTTAGGTCGGAAAAAAAATCCCATAAAGACGAAACTTGGCAGATATGTCCAGAAATACTACCCGAGTAACATACTGAAAGTCCCCTAAAATCCCACTGGAGCTTTCGCCGCCATTTTGAAAAAATGGCCGCCGCCGGCTACCAAATTGTATATTTTCTTAAATATCGCACGAATTTATTAAAAATAAATTAAAGATAACAAAAATCTCTACAAAAACGGTCCATATGATGTTTTCGTTAAAACCAACCGTTTTTTTTTTTTGCAATTTACTAGTTTACTGAAAACATGATGAATTTTGACGAAATGGCCACCGCCGGCGACCAAATTGTGTATTTTCTTAAATATCGCCCAAACTATTACTCCTACCTACAATTTTATAGAGACAAAAATTAAAGTAAGAAAAATCTCTACAAGAATTGTCCGAATGATGTTTTCGCTAAAACCAACCGTTTTTTTTTTGTTTTTTTTGCAATTTACTGGTTTACTGAAAACGTGATGAATGTTGAAGAAATGGCCTCCGCCGGCTACCAAATTACCTATTTAGTGGAGTGGGGGAGGGGGATGAAAAAAGTTTCACATCTGGCAACGAATTTGTTTCAGTTAGTACACAACGTTCTCCCATAATCCCATGCCCCGCCGCCCCCCCCCCCCCCAAAAAAAGGAAAAACTGTTTTTGGGCTGTAACTCATTAGCAGTCAACAAATCAAAAGCATAATGTGAAGTAAAAACGCTCAGCAAACAAAAGTGATATACGTCTTTTACGTAAAAACAACCCTTGACCCTAAAATCGTATTTAAAGTATATTACCATTAATTTGCTTGAAAGCTCCTTTATTTCAATTGGTTGTTGTAGGGATTTTTGTATTCAAAGTGCTCTTGCGAGCCCTCTAATAGCTAGATGTGGACATGCTTAGGGTTTTCTGAAAAGTGGGGATCTATTCTTTACATCAATCCTAACCGTAATTGTTTAACTTCAATAGGGACCGTCCTACGCCCATTTAAAGGTGAAGAGGTAATGGCGTAGCAGCGAAAGCGTACGGTGATTTTCGAATACAAAGTGCTCTTGCAAGCCCTGTAATAGCTCGAAATGAACATGCTTAAGACTTTCTGAAAGGTGGGGATCTATTCTTTCCAACAATCCGAACGGAAATTGTTTTGGTTAGATAGGGACCGTACAATGCCTATTTTAAGGTGTAGCTTCAATTGGTGTAGCGGCTAGTTTCAATTTCAAAGTGCCATTGTAACGGTCATATTTGTATTTGTATCTACGCTAAATGATTTCGGTTAGTATTGGTGGAAAGAATAGATCCCCACCATTCAGAAAATCCTAAGCATTTCTATTTTGGGCTATTAAAGGGCTCGCAAGAGCACTTTGAATTCGAAAATCACCATACACTTTCGCTGCTACGCCATTACCTCTTCACCTTTAAATGGGCATAGGACGATCCCTATCTAATATAAAAAATTTCGGTTAATATTGATGAAAAGAATGGATCCCCATATTTCAAAAAATCTTAAGCTTGTCCATTTCGGGCTATTAGATGGCTCACAACAACACTTCGAACACGAAAATTACTCACCGTAAAAAAAAGCACCGTAAAAAAGCACCGTAACAACCATTGAAACGAAGGAGTTTTCGCACAAATTAAGGGTGATATACTTTAAATACGATTTGGGGGTTCAAGGGTTGCTTTTACGTAATACATGTATATCACTTTTGTGTGTTGAAAGTTTTTACTTCACATTATGCTTTTGATTTGTTGACGGTTAAAGAGTTACATTTTTTTTTGGGGGGGGGGGGCATGAAAATTGTGACCCGGGATTTTTAGACTCCTCTACCCATGTACTAACTGAAACCAAAAGGGCAAATTGGTTGCCAGATATGACTTTTGGATATGACATAACTTTTGGATTATAAATTTCATCAAAGCTTTATCATACTGTTGCATGCTACTTTAGCATTTTCAATATGTACGGCAATTAAACTGCATTAAAACAGGACTTTTCATTGTACCCTACAGACCAGAATGGCTTATTTAACATTGACTCTCAAACACAAAGTTAGTCAAGAGCATCACTGGCGGAGTTTGTGAAATTTTCAGACATTAATTATTCAACTGTCACAAATCCATTACGTCAAATAAAATACTTAATAAACGTGGAACACCTACGAACTACCTTAGGGCCTACATCACATTTCCTCCTTGTAGCAAAATGTATAGCAAAGGTTTGCAATCACCAATTACGAACACCAACTATAAAACAATTTGCATTAACACTACAATTATAACCAACAATTATCATAAATACCACCAACAACTGTTACCAACAATTACCACTAACTCCAAAACAATTATCATTAACTGCTTTCCATATAACATACGGCGATTTCTTTTCCAATCTCATGTTTGACTTATCTATAACTTAATTTCCATCGAAACCATGCTTTAAATAAAAAAAATTAGGGTTGGGCATTTAGCTGCAAGTTGGTAGTAAAAAAATATTAATTAATTCCGTCATGCATTTTTTTTTTATGATACCGTAAGGAAATGCAGTTAGGTTAAAGGCACATAAATCCCTCCGTCCTGGCCGTTTTACTCATACGTCAACTGCGCTAAAATATAGTTCACACGACCGGAGCGCGCATTGTTCTGTGAAACATGCATGACGTCACATCCGACGCTAGATCATACTCATTTCGGAGCCGCGCCTCTGGCACGTCGTACGAATGCTAAAAGGTAAACAAACACAGGCGCAGATGACTGCACGTTATGATCATCAATGTCTCCTGTCAGTTACTGCGGTAAAATACTCACACGTTAGTTTTAATTGAACGTAGTTGACCAAATAAAAGATTCTGGGGTCTTTATTCTGTGTTGAAGTTGAAATTTACGTCCTATCGTTGCCGACTATGTTACGTATATTAATTTATTGGCGATTTCAAGGAGGCATGCTTAGGGACCGGTAATTATGTATAGCTTTTTTTTTGAGGGGGGGGGGGGAATTTTTTTCCCCCCCCCCCCCCCCTTCTTCGGGCAGTAAGTTTACGCCCCTGCGACCGATCTCATTTTGTCCTCCCGACCGTTATTTTCCCCCTTGCAGCCTAATTTGTGACTTCATGTTTTAGTATATGCGGGCATCATACGCGGCGTTACTGAACAGAAACAGCTTAAATAAAAGGCATAAAATTGGGTCTGTTTTAAGTGTACCATCAAAAAAAAAAAAAAGCTTCTCCCGACCGACCCTAGTTGTAATTTAATTGGTACTGCAGCTAAACGTTTTTTTCCCATAGGCCTTATGTCTGCTACGACAATTTACGTCTGAAACTCGATCCGCAATTTAATTTCTTCTCATCCTTTGGTTTTGTCCATCAATGTGTCAGAATATTGACACCCCTGACCCACCCCTTCTTTCCTAGTTTCTTGCGGTAAACATAGGATAAATCTAATTGTCGAACCAATTATCGTTTTGTCCTTTCCTTTACCGATTCGGTAGCAAATGTACTTGGTGGAATAAATAACTGCGTTCATCACTCGCCATTTCTCCTGATAAGCTCAGAACAAGGTTAACTGGGATTGAAGCTGCGTGCCTCCAGTAAGGCAGCTACTATCTCACTTGGCTTTAGCTCAGGAGCGGCAAGTCATGTGACTTGAGGTGCACGAAGAATTACTACGTCACAGACTAGGCGTGTAAACATCGCGTGACGTCGCCACAAAAAGGAGCACCAGAAGCAACCAGAAGCTTTCTGGCGGGAGTGAGATACTCCTCGGACCGAGCGGTAAAAAAGAAGCTTACTAGCGTACACGCGCCACATCTGTTACCGGGATCGTACCCTTAGACGATCAAATAAAAGGTAAATGAATTCATATAAAACTATTTCCGGTAATGTATCGAGGAAACCTGTTAAAATATACCTGAGGGAGTTATGTGCCTTTAAGTAATAGCACACACAAAAAAATCACAGGGCAAATCACGGGAACTCACAAATTCGTCAAGTCACAAACCTGCCTAAAAAAAATTCGCCCAGTTACTACTACTGCATAGGACGACAAAAAAAAATCAAAAAAGTTACATAGTGAATGCTGTAATAGCTGTGGCTTTTATAGTATTCAACAGTAAGTATCCAATAGTTCTGAATTTGTTTAAAAGGACACCAGGGGGTTGCAGGCAAAAGTTCCAGAAAAAATTCAAAATTGGCCTGAAAATCGTAAAGGAAGGGGGGGGGGGAAACGAAAAATCGAAAAAACAGTAGTTTAAAAAAAAATAGGTTAACTTGGGATACACAGGGACAGTTTTGCTAGGTAATACCTAGTGTGTTTTACATTGCATACAATACGACATCCAATTCTGTCAGTGCCACATTCCTCAAGCTATCTTTTTCAAATCCACTCGCATCCTTGCGAATTTTCGTTAAAACACAGTATTTTAATGTTCATTTTACTTCTAACAATGTCCCGCATCTATTTTTATTATTATTTTTCTTCTCGTGCGGTCGCCCTCACTATAACAATTCGATCCACTCCCAGCTACGCTGTCTGCCTTAATGCACCTCGCTATAACGACCCACGCGGCCGCATATAGGCCTACCATTTTTTTTTTTTCAAAGTTGGCCGTAAACAATTAAAAAGTCATAAAAAAAAATTGACAGAACTTCAATACACCCAAAAAGACAGCAACTTCACTTGTTTACAGTTTGCTCTTCATAAACCTTTCCAGCTCGTATTTAGTAATTCTTTTTTTTTCTTTTACATCACTTCTACAATGACATGCAGTTCAGTATTTAAAGCTAAAAAATGCTGAATTTTGCCCCGATTTTCTTACTCGCTCATTACAAAAAAATAATAAAAAATATTGGGCGTGGAGTTCGAACTTTAACTATTGTAAAAATAGTTTCACTCTGAACACCAATGTAAACTTCTACACTTAGGTTACTATAGTCTAAATACGTCAGGATAGGTCGAGCGGTTGGCCTACTGATATTATACGGAATGGTATTACTTACGTACCGATGAGCTGCCCTTTCGTCCTCTTCGCTACTCCGTACGTGGCTTACGGTCTATTGTAGCCCGTGCAAGAAGCAGAGAGACAGATCGGCTTCAGGTACACGCGCGAAAACTTACGGAAGGTGACTTCGGAGAGAGATCGCCGCTAAGGTCGGTCCACTGTTGGCCGCTTAACCCAAGAGAGTTCACTCGATGCTGGCTCGCTCCTCTTGTCGCGTCCTTGACCGACTGGGGCCTCTTTTCTTCCCCTCGGGCAGAAAGTGTCCAGTCAGGGTGGTTGGACCTTACGGAGGGTATCAAAGCCACGTGTAATCCAAGCTCCCTGTGTCCCGTGTCGTCATCCTGTCCAGTTGACTATTTAGCACTGCCTGAAAACTGATATGAAAGTTACATACTGGGTTCATTGGTCATTAGATTCGATGTGTATGTGAACCTCTGGTGTGCCTGTGGTAGACTGCGTGTTGTTATCAGTTTTAAAGGGTTTTGGCTATTTCTACTTCCCTACAACCTTTCCTGTAGAGATTTTGTAATTTCAAGGGTTCATTGCAGACTTGTTAAATTCAAACTTCTTTACTTCTTCCTTAGACATAACGCAATTTACAAAAATAAACATTTAACAATCCGCACATGAATCGAGAAATTGTCCAACAAGACAGTCAGTCAAGACAAGACGTGCATAGAGTTCTGTCCTTGTTGCGTTCTTGTTGGGAAAGACCTCCTCTTCGCGCCAAACCATCTTCAATATAAGGGCTAGTTCTCGCTACAAAATATGGAAACTCTTTCGGTAAAAGGAACGCACGTGTCTCGCACGTGGAAATTGTAGCTAAAGGCCCCCATACCACACTTGGCAAATGTATCTTTGAAGCGTTCGAATAGAACTACATAATTAGCCCTAATTATAGTCATTAGGTAATTACGGTCAAGTCAGCAATCAAGAGATGGCACTTTACAATTTTAGTTATCTTTAATTTAGGTCTCTATAACATTTTCGGTAGGAGTAATAAATAGCCTTTGTGCGATATTTAAGAAAATAGACAGTTGGTAGCCGGTGGTTGTGGCCTATTTTCAAAATTCATCACATGTTTTCAGTAAACCAGTAGATGGCAAAAGACGGTTGGTTTTAACGAAAACATCATAAGGACTTTTTTTGTAGAGATTTTTGTTATCTTTAATTTATTTCTCTATAAAATTTTCTGTAGGAGTGGTAGTTCGTGCGATATTTAAGAAAATATACAATTTGGTAGCCTGCGGAGGCCATTTTTTCAAAATGGCGGTGAAAGTTCCAGTGGGATTTTAGGGGACTTTTAGTATGTTACTCGGGTAGTATTTCTGGACATATCTGCCAAGTTTCATCTTTATCAGAATTTTTTCAAACTTCGTCAAAAAATGATCTAATTGCACCGGACTATTTTTCTTATTCGTTTTTCACGTTAGAATGTTTCGTAAAAATTTACTTGTGACTAAATCATGTTTTTTAAGACGTTTCTTTGCAAATTTATCCGAGTTCAGTTTAGGTTTAGAATAATGTACACAGGCCCGTAGCTAGCTAGCCATTGACGATTGGGGGTTGGGATAAGTGTACAATTTGGACGTTTAAGCTGGAATGAATGACGATGAACTTCTGTGTGCAAGCATGGGTAGTAGACGAGGCAGACAATTTTCTTTAAAATGGACTATCGAAAGGTGAAAAATAACGAAATCTTTTCCTCAGTTTTATCTCAAACGACTAGGCCTAGAGATATTACTGCAAAAATATTCCACATTTTAAAGCAACAACATCCTCCATGTTTGTTTTACAAAAAAAAATGTATAGTTAATACGAAAGGATCTTCAAATCGTCGTGGCTTTAGGGTAACAGAAAAAGGACTACAGCAATTTCAAACAGCCAACTAAATTTTTCCAACTCGCTTTTTAGTTTTGCCAACTGTAGCGTGTACCCGATTTTCATGAAGTACGGATTTAAAGTTCACGTTCTGTTTTAACTAAAACCATGGCAACGTCGGATAGCAGACGAACTAGTAAATCAAATTTGTGAGATTATTTGACACTACGATTTCAGACGGCAAAACCTTGACAGAATATAAGTTTTGTTTTATGCAGTTTTTGTTGACTTTGCTGATTTACGCCTACCCTAGGAACTTTTTAAATCCTGGCAGTGATGTTGTGTTTTGGTACATTAATGTATCAGTAACTTTTTACCCCACTAAAATACCAGTTGCGAGTTGCTCCTTATTGACTCTCCCCCCCCCCCCCCCCAAAATCCCTCTAGGCATCCCTGCCTAACAGAAGAAGAACTATAGGAAGTAAAATAGCCTTTTTAGTTTTGCCAACTGTGTTCGATTTTTGCAAAGTTAATTGCTATCACCAGAGCCGTAGCCAGGAAGTTTTTTTATACCCCCGCACCAGAATTAAAATGAAGCGTCTCGCGCCCCCCCCCCCCCAAAAAAAAGAAATGGTTGTTTTTTTTCCTGATTACTGGGTTTAAAAACAAATTAATAAACAAGTCGTTTTTAGTAATCAACTTTTTTTTTGTGGGTTACCGTTTCCATGTTTCAACGCTATAACTCGGCTCCTGAAGCTGACTTTAAAAAAAATAATTAGTCATTTTCATGTCTGGCGTGACATTTTGTGGAAATTATTAACATGACATGTATAATTCTTTTCAAACTGTAAGCTTTATTCATGAACAGGCTATTTTTATTTCGCTATGTTTCACACCATGCTCTCGTTCTCATGGCAGCTTTCAATTTGCAGCCATGTTTTTCATCAAATTCTGAACTTTTAGATTTTTCTTTGTTTGGAATTTTACGATTTTTTGCAGGATTAGAAGAGCACTACGTTTCATTTGAAACCTTCACCACCTTTTTACGTTACGCAGTTCACTGAAACTAAGCTCGAGTTTCTAAACAAAACTCAAAATATGTATCAAGTCCACATGACTCGTCGTGCTTCGCGCTCCTCTGCCTAAAGAAAACCACCGCACGTGCGGGGGCTGCGGGGGTGCTAGCTACGGCCCTGGCTATCACGACTTCAAAATCGGCGGAGATACAGTTTAACGCACACTCTGTTTTTATTCCCTACGTTAGGCTGTATGTTATTATAAAACAAAAACAAACTCGTTTGATGCTTAAGGTAAGGTTTAACTGATCCGAAGTCAAAACAGCAAAGGAACATAAAAATAAACTTTCCTGCAAGATTTCAGATACTGCAGTGTTGCTGTACTGGTTAGTCCACGTGAAACTTTACTGCTGTATTCAAATGTTTTTACCATTTGTGCTTTTGCACACAATTGATCAGCTAATGATTGGTGCATTCTAGTTGGCTAAATGGCATCGCTGGAAAAAATGCCCCAAAACTAAATCGTCTTTGTGTGCTTAGCACAGCTGTGCAAGTAAATCAGAGTTCGTGCGAGTCCTTGAAAACCTGGATATGTCCTAGAATGTAATGATGAAATTCCATGCCTGGAAAAGTGTCTGAAAATCTTGAAAAATTGTATATGTTTCATCAGTAGGGTGATGAATGGAAAGTAGACGACGTGACTGAAGAACACTGACAAAATTTAGCCAAGAAAGTAGTCGAGTGTGTAGCCTTACATTATTCTTCGTTAGTTTGAGCACGAAAAGTTTGAAATTTGGGTTTTGGCTTTCACTGTATTTACGCGTATAATGATTGGCTACAGCAGTAAGGCTTCACGTGGACTAAACAGTACAGGAACACGGCGGTATCTGAAACCTTACAGGAAAGTTTATTTGTGTTCCTTTGCTGTTTTGACTTTGGATCAGTTAAACCTTACCTTACGCTTCGAACGAGTTCGTTTTTGTTTTCTAATTCGTGCTACTTTGGCGTACCATGCAGTTTAGAGTAGCTTATTTTAATGTTTTGTATCTTTGAGAATTAAGGTTTACAAAACCAATATGGAAACAAACCCTTTAATCGTAAATCTAAGTCTTGCAGCTTCCGTTTGCTGGTTGGCATATAATTGCATACTAACAATGTCTAAAAACAATGTAAAACAATAAATCTGGTCGTTTAGAGCTTCCTAATCCCTGAACTAATTGACCAAATAGAAAAGGCCTTATGGAAAGGGCACATCCACAGATCAATACCAGTAAAATGAGCTAAGAACCAGCTTTACAGCATAAATATAGTTTGATCTGTAGAGAGCGTAATAGAAAAGTGTCGTGCCAACAAGAAGAACAACAACAACAAGCCGAAAACGAAAATCACGATTCCAGCTCAAGTCCATATCTCCGATGTGACAAATCGGAAATTAATTAATCAAAGTTGGTACACATGTTCACAAAGTCCAACAAAACTTGTATACTATATTTGAGTGGAAAATATTGAAAAACAGTACAGAAATTAAGCATCGAAATTTCGGCTTTACGTGAGAGGTTGAGATATTTTTAATTCGTGGTGGTGATGGCCTAAGACAAAATAGCAAACAAAACGGCCAAGTCAACTTTCAATTTCGACAACTACGCAAGTTTTGGTGACGCTATTCTCTTTTCCCGCTCGGCCCTACTTCTTAGGAACCGTTCATTATTTATCAACTCCGGGGGAGGGGGTCCTGTCGGATTGTCGTCATCAATATAAAAAAAATTCTTGACCACCGCCCTTTGGTGTCAGTGAATTTTTATTAGCTTCCCCAACAAAATTGTATTAAAATTTTCATTTTCACGAAATGAGAGTACGAAAGGTAATGTACCTAATTTGTTACGTTGTAGGATGTGTTGAGCTAAATAAATTTGTTACATTCATAATATTCTAAAGCTTGCTGTCAATTTCCTTTATCGCAGTTTTATTGCTGACCAACACCCCCCCCCCGTTGCTTAGGGGCCTCTAGAAAAGATGATGCCCCGCCTTGCGGGTTCAGACAATAATGTTAACGAGCCCCTCTTTTGTCTCTCCCCCCCCCCCCCCCGGGTCATAAATAATGAATGCAGAGAAGCTATTATACAGGGTGTTCGGAAATTGGTGTCAAATATTTTGAGGGTCCGCTGTGTGATCAAAGATAAGAAGAAAAAGTCCTATAAACATGGGTCCGGAAATGCACCAGTCTTTAGTTACAGCCCCCCCCCCCCCAGGTTTGGGGTAAACAGTTCTTAAATACCTCGTAATGATTCACCGTTTCCATTCCAAACTCGGGATATGTGCCATATCATACCTGGTATTTCAGTACTTCATAATACAGTATTGGGTCGCACAACTTATCAGAGGGAGAGGTAATTTTCTTATGGGGGGGGGGGGATCAAACGTGGGGGAAGAGAGGAGTAACTGCTTTGGTCTTATACTTTAATGAAACAAATTGTAGAAAAAACACATCGTGTGATTGAAAACAATCGAAAGTAGTACTGTACTTTCTTTCATTACGTGTAAAGACCAAGTAGGTTACATCGTTTTCCAAGTTTGTGCCCCCCCTCCAAAAAAAAAAAACAACTACTGTACGTACATCTCTGTGGAGAGCACCAAACATTATCAATCGGGTATCCTCGCCATTAAAAGTGAGGGATTTAATGTGTTTGTTTTCTACTCTTCAAGCAAAGAAGCTTAAAACGTAAAAGTGGGGGAATCCTTAGAATTCGGATGATCACTTGTTTCATTGGCCGAAGCGGCTAGAACACCATTACTGTACTCAACCCACACATTTGAATTTGGTTGCTTATTTGTTTGTTTGTTTGTTGCCTTTGTCTAACGCTCCAGCTTCCACAAAAATCATCGCATAAACTTGGTTTTGATTTGGAGGTAAATCTCCACCTCAGATTCTTTGTAGTTTTAAGTGTTAAAGACAAAAATCCTTGAAAACCCAACTTCTAAAAAACAATAACTTAGAAGTCTTAAAAGTTACATTACAGCGGGCAAGCTCTGCCATTCATTAGTTGCTATCCCCCTGTTACGATCTCCCTTACAGAATGTAATAACATTTATTGACAAAAACAACAACGTTTGTGATGCGAAAAAGTACTGTAATCACAAATTCAAATTGAACATTCGCATATCTGTACAAGGTGACCTTGAACACCATTTGGAGAGTCCACATTTCGGGGTTGACAGACGACTTCTTGTTAATACAGGGGTTTGTTAAATCACTTGATGACTTAAATCTAAAGGTGACATTGTGATCCTTTGTTCACGTTTACTGTTCGGTAGTTCTCTTCCCTAAGTATGGAGTATCCAGACATCGAACTGGCAGACATGCACTACATGTATGGTCTTGCAGATGGAAATGCATTGGAAGCACGACGTCTCTACGCTCAAAGGTATCCAGACAGGAATTTGCCATGTGCTAGAACGTTCAGTCGTATCCACCAGCGCTTACGGGAAACAGGCTCATTTGGGAGACGGACATCGGATGCTGGAAGACCCAGAACTGTGCGAACTGTTGGCTTGGAAGACAGAGTTCTCCAGCACATAGCAGAAAATCCATCGGATAGCACACGACGCATTGCACGCAGAGAGGGTGTCAGTAATTCGACGATTTGGGACATTTTGCATCATAACCTGCTATACCCCTACCATTTGCAACGTGTCCAAGGTCTTGGCGAGGCCGACCTTCCACCACGACGAGCGTTCTGTGTGCGACTGAATCATGAATGTGGAGCAGACGCTCATTTCCTGCCGTCTATCCTGTTTACAGATGAGGCTGGCTTCACACGTGATGGCATATTCAACTATCACAACAACCATCTTTGGGACCATGCAAATCCGCACGAGGTACAACAATCTAGACATCAACAACAATTTAGTCTAAACGTTTGGGCTGGAATTGTTGGTGATCATTTGGTAGGGCCTTTTTTTCTACCTCGACGCCTAAATGGAGAAACCTACCTCCATTTCCTCCAGTATGACTTGCCCCAACTACTGGAAGACGTTCCCCTGGCAGTCAGGACACGAATGTGGCTTATGCACGATGGTGCACCTGCTCACTTCAGCCTTTTGGCCCGACATTACCTTGATGGAAGCTTTCCTGACAGATGGATTGGACGTGCAGGCCCAATAGCATGGCCTGCTAGATCTCCGGACTTAAACCCGTTAGAC
>JAHWFP010090823.1:107049-128816 GCA_023313725.1 Lithobius niger
GGGGGGGGGGGGGGGGCGTTCAGTTACTTGCATGCTAAACCGAAGTATTACGAAAACTGATTTTAAAAAGGCAGCTTAAACGTTAGTTTCAAACTGACCGAATGATGATGATAATTAACCATTATTCATGGAAACGGGACTTTGCAGTGAACATTTTTCCGAGTTTGCCAACTCAACAACTTGAATTTGCCAACTGGAGGTCTTCTTGGACAGTTGGGGGAGCCCCGTCCATCCCCCCGCCACCAGTTGCTACGACCCCGTGGCTAGTCATGTACAATCTTCGTGTATTCGTAAGTGTCCACGTAAGTGCATCCTTCGTAATTCTAGAGTAACCTGAAAAAATAATTACCGCTCTGCGTAGCCAAAATTTTCTCCCAAACAACGTATATAGTTTGTTCCACATTATGTTTTCAGAAAACTGACTGGATGACGACTCGTTTCCTTGTACTAAGCGTGCAAAAACATGTGGAAACCACACTTGTAGACTCTACACAGTTACTGTTAAAGTTTACGAATGGGAAGATTACGGAATTTTTGCACTCGTAATGGAAGAAAACGTGGCGTCATACAGTCAGTTTTCTGAAAACAATGTGGAACAAAGTATAGTTACGGCAATTCAATTCTGCCGAAAACGATGAAACAAACCGCATACTGGTATTCGACTTCAGTTTGTTTCCAACAACCTTGGAATCATGCGATCCTATATAGTTATGCCTCCCGAACATCAGCTGACACCACTGCAGAATGCTGTAATTACCGTTTTATTGCTGTACAAAGTTGTTCGATTCCTATTATTTGACGACCGCTTGTATCATTTTTTCCCCGTCTTTCGTGAGCCGCCATGGTTGGGCTCGTTTAAGGCAGGCCAAACTAGATATTAAACAAAAACGGAACGTTAAATGTTAAAGAGTACGGGTGTAAAAGTCGAAACCTAGAAGGAACACGGGCAAGCTTTGACAGCAAGGGTGTAGGTGTAAAATTTTGTCAGTAAGAGGCTGGTAAGCATGCAGTATAGACCCTTACTACCCGGTGGTTAGCTTAATTTTGTAAATCTAACGTTGTAAATTCGGACAGAATATGTGTATGACAGGTTTTTCGCAGGTTTTTTTTAGTTTATTCTTGTAATGGCTTTAAAGAACTTGAACACAATTTTCTTGGCATTTGACTTTTGATGTCACTGGGTTTTTTAGTCACCGGGTCGAATTTTTCCTACATTTGATAATTGATGACCATCATGAATAATGCCCTCCGCTGCGAATACGCTGCCATGTTGTGAAATCGGAAAAAAAAACAACATTTTCAATCTAAAAGCAAAGCAGGAAATGCATCATACCCAACTAACATTGGATTTTCTTAATGACTTAGGCACATAAATCCCTCCGTTCTGGCCGCCTTACTCTGCGTCACCTACGCTAAAATATAGTTCAAACGACCGCAGCGCGCATTGCTATACGACACTAGTCAAACTCATTTCGGGGCGGCTGCAACGTGACACATCGTACGACCAAGTCGCAAACATGAGCGAAGGATTAATTATCCTTCCTCCAGGGCCGCGGCTTGCCAGCTATGTGGCGGGAGTTAAATACCGCTCGGACCTAGCCCTTTAAAACAAGCCTAATAACATTCACGCGCCACTACCGACCTCTGCATCGTACCCTTAGACCAGCAAATGAAAGGTAAATCAGTTTATATAAAACTATTTCCGGTAATGTATCGAGTGAAACTGTTAAAATATACCGGAGGGAGTTTGTAATGGTGGAAGCTCCGAAGCCCCTCTTTTTTTTTTATCGCTGAAAAACAAAACCGAACTGTGAATTTAATTATGGACCCTTTCATCTACGTTTCACCATCCGGAAGTCACTGCCGACAACGTAACTTCGTTTGTGCAACTGTATAAACATAATATTTTTTTTCTTGGGCATAAAGCCACAGATTAGTGTGTGCTAGGGGTACTGCACTACCATATTACATGTATTGAAACATTTAAACCTTTTGCTTGCTGACTTTTTTTGCCTTGTTGTAGTAGTGGCCATGTTGCAGCGATTTTGTTATGAAAACATCAAACATCTTTTAGCTTAACTGCTTCAGCTTATGAGGGATAATTATTTTTAACTTGCAAACCAACTAGCTTATATTTAAACTATTTTATATAAACGGCATTTAATTCTACGATCTACCTTCTGGCAAACGCAATTTTTGTAAATATGTTTTTTTTTTATTACTAATAATTCACGTCGATTTATTGGCATCTCAGCAACGATCCCTGACCAACGGCAATTCAATCTACAGTATCCTTCTTTTAAATAGATTCAGTTGTACATAACCAACAGTTAGAGAAAAATCCGTTGACATTCGAAAGCCTTTCTATTGTTCCAGTCTTAAAAGCAGCGCTGGCTTCATCGTCAGTTGCCGCTCATGCGTTCAAACACTGCTCTACCATACCGAACGGCCCTTCGCCAATCAGGTTGCAGTATTCTTAAGAAAATGTTCCCTTAGCCATTCACAGCAGCTTCTTACTCTTGATCGTCCAAGCCGAGCGAAACTTCCGGTGAACTGTCAATCACGTTGCCTAGCGGCAGACCCAACCTTCTGCCGACCAGATGTGACCACATGTGCACCATCGTCATCTGACGTCACAACACTCGCAATACTAAAATCGCATTCCCTGGGGTCCGCGCTTCATGAGTGGGGGTGCCTAGCAGGATCCGATCTACTCCTATATAACCAAACATGCTACGTTAGTCGACAGCCAGGCTCAAAGACGAATTGCCGCCCGTCGCTACTTCCGTTGAGGGGATCGGGATGTCTCTCCACTGTTGCTATGCCGGGCAGAACAGAAGGTAGTAGTTTATGGACTTAAACTAGTTTGACGTTTGAAAATTTAATTTTTTGGAAATGATATTCAGAATTTTATAGTTTAAACTTTAAATCTGACTAGGCAATTTTTCGTGATATGTAGAGAGTTAGGCCATCGGCATTCTTGACCAACCCTCTCTGCATACTTAAGTGTTTGGGGACCACTTCCTAAAAAACCCAACTTTAATATTAGCCACAGCGCTATTATTATTTTTTTTCTTTTATTTTAACTAAATGGGTTAATCTAAAACTTCACCAAAATCACGTAAGGTATTACTGAAGCAGTTAGGCCTTCTAGATAGAACTCTGATACTTACAGGTGATAGGGTGCATTGATTGCTACAAAAACTAAAGCTACTTGTTTTTCTAGTAACGTTCATGGATTTGAACAAACAGTAAACGTTCATGGATTTGAACAAACAGTAAACGTTCATGGATTTGAACTAAACAAAACTTTGACTTGTCAAAATTAGTATGTAAACAAAACTTGTTTGCAAACCGCCGATGTTTTAATGTAAACACTTGAAGTTTATTTTAATTTGCCTTGCTTTATTTTGAAGTTCACTGAACTTAATTTTTTGTAACTAGTTGAAGCCAATGTAACCGTTAATACTTTTGCATTCTATGTTTTATTAAAAACTACCAAGAGTTTTTTAAACGACTTCGACTTCGTTTGATTAATAGCTAGTTTTAAGGTTAGTCAATTTAACTGCCCTTTAAAACCAGGAACGCTATTAAATCCCACCTGGTGGCAGCCATGATAGATGAGATTATTGTAGTGATATTTTAGATACCTAGGCATAAGAGTTCCCTACCCCCAACACCGGGACCGTAGAGAGCAGGCTAATTTTCCGTAAAAGTAAAAACAGCCACTTCCACTACTTTAATAACGCCGGATGTGTACACCAGATGGCGGTGCTAGACTGACAGCACCTTGAACAGGCAGTTAGCGCCGCTACAAGTTATGTGCCTTTAAGCGATTTCGTAAAGCATTTCACTTTTGATGCTTTAACAATTTTGACTATGTTTATTAAGACATTTATTAACAACCAATGATGGTCTCTTCTGCCAGTACGCTGTCATGGTTACCAAACCGAAAATAAAACTTCTCAACCTAAAGCAAAGCAGAAAAAGTACACCTCACTATATCGTGGGATCAAATGGGACTTTATAAGAGGATTTCTTACAACTAGCTGTTCCCCCGGCGTAACATACGCCGGTCTAGCCAGTTCCCGCATACCTCAGCGAAATACTGTAGTGGCTGACTCCTTCTCCGGACTCCCCTGAGGCCTACCCACTTACATTCTGCCATAGTGGTCAGATTTCCCCCATCTCCCCCCCCCCCTCGTAACCCCTTTTCCGTCCCCCACCGCCTGTCCCCCCCCCCTCCCCCCGGACCCACTTGTGTGGTCTGAATATCCCCATCCCTGCTTCCCTTCCCTCGGTCGCTCGCCCTCTTTCATTGTAGTGCATAATAATGATGAATTTGCTTGCCAAACCTAAGCGTATTATATATATATATATATATATATATATATATATATATATATATATATTTTTAAAATGTTTGTTCGTGTTTTGAAAAGCAAAAACGTCGTTGTAGAACATCGAGATCCGGTTATGAGTAATACTTGCGCACTATTCAATACAAAATGTATTTTTGTCATCGGAGCTTTAAAGTGGCACTATCACTGATTGAAATGCGAACGAATGTACCATGGCGTCATCAAGCAGCAGTGATATTGTTAACTGGTGCAGCTTGCTCCCGGGTGCACGGAAACGAACCAAATTGTCACACTCACTAATTAAGGAGGTCGTTGTTTATTTGTTTCGTTAAAAGAAATGCCTTTGTCTGCATTCCTTCGCCTGGTGCAAGCAAGTGCTAGATAGCGCTAGATGTTGCCAGATTCTGCCTATATGCTCTCAATCGGTGATAGTGCCACTTGAAAGTGGCGCTATCACCGATTGGAAAATCAGCAGAGTCTGGCAACATCTAGCACCATCTAGTACTATCTAGCACTTGCTTGCACCAAGCGGAAGAATGCACAACGCCATTTCTTTTAACGAAACAAATAAACGACGACCTCCTTGTAATTATTGAGTGAAAATTTGGTACGTCCTCGTACTGTTTTCAATAGTACCACTTTAATTCAGACCAGTTTGTCCAAGGTTGCGGTAGAAGAAAATAATGCGATTTGCATATCAGAGAACTGATTTAGGAATGCAAAATAAATTGAAACATCAGTTCTGGCGCTTTATATTTCTTTTCCCGTTTTGTCTGCGCAAAGCTTCCAGCGGTTCCCCGACGAAAATCGGTGCCGCGACAGAATGCCACCCTCTACCGACAAAAATGCCACGCAAAATAGTTTACTGATAGTTTTACAAAAAAAAAAAAAAAGTCGCAATGACATCGTCTCGTTTAAGCTCTGATTTCTCTGCCACCTTTTTTTTTAGCGGGATGCTGTTTATGTTGCACGAAAACTGTGCAAAGATGGTTTACATGTACCATGTGAAAAAGAAAAAGGAAGATTACATTCGATGGGCATGCACGAGTTGTGCTTCGTCGTGTTCCAAGGGGTCCATTACGACGAACGAAAAAGTAAGGAGATGTCTATCAATAAGTTAACTTACTTTAATGGGCTTAAAATGGCTCACATTTTAATTGTATTTTATATTTAAACGTATTTTACACGCAGTGGCTCTTTCCACGTCCAACTTACCTCCGAGCTGCTGGCACAACAACCGATTTTAAACGATAGAGGATGACAATGTGACTTTTTTTAAATGTCACACTTTTTGCAATATACAGGGTGGTGTAAAAATCTGGAGAAGCTACTGCCATTCCAAATCTACTAAGAGGAGAACCACGAAAATGTACATACATATACTATGGCTCGGGGGGACATGTAATGATGCTAGTTTAAATGACCTTGGAATGGTCCTTCGAGGTGGTCATGATGCTAAATTTTGAGCTATACGTCGTATAATAGTGGTGTAAATTGGATAGTTGCAGAGAACTGTAGACCTATCCTATTTACGCCACTATTCTACGACGTGTAGTTCAAAATTTAGCATCATGATGACCTCGAAGGACCATTCCAAGGTCATTTAAACTAACATGTCCCCCGACCCATAGTATATGTGTGTACATTTTCGTGGTTCACCTCTTACTATATTTGGAATGGCAGTAGCTTCTCCAGATTTTTACACCCAGTAGGTGACTTTTAAAAAAATGTTATGTAGGCAACCTGCGAGGGTGGACTCTGCTAAGGGGACAACCTGTCAAGGTTTGTACATTGTAACTGTGTTTATGCATTGTGGCTTTTTACTAAGATCAATAAAAAAAATTTGACGTGACATTTTGTCGGTAGAGGGTGGCATTTTCTCCGGTGGCATTTTCTCCGGTGGCATTTTGACGTGGTGGCATTTTGACGAGTGGCATTGTGTTGGTGATTCCGAAAATCTCGGTACTACCCGTTCGGGTGGGCGCCTCTGGGCACCCTTGAGTTACTCGGAAGCTACCGGTTTGAAGCCGTGTTACAGAAAGCAAGAGTGGTAATGGGTTTTACTTTTTTATGGGGGGGGGGGGGGAATGGGCGTGGAGGCATTTAATGCAACTGTTTCTTTCCTATTCAGACCGGAATTCTTAGGATGGCTTCTAATATTAAGGACGACATGGGATGGCTGTCGGGAGATAACGGAAAAGCTGTAGTTTTAAGATTTTAAGAATTAAGTCAATCGCTTCATTAGCACAAGTGCTTGCTTTGAGAGAAAATGCCATCTCAAAAGAAAAATACATAGAACCATGGGATAAGTACCGTATGACTAAAACATTAACGGTGACAGTAGACCTAGCCCAGTATGGTATTTTTTTAAATTTTTTTTGTACTTTTGGTGTTTGGTGTGTACCCAGTAATGACACCAGCTTTTTTTTTTTTTTACCGTTAGCTAGTGTTCCCGACGTTATGGTGGCAATAATAGTTGTGGTTGTGTCCACAAGTTATGGCCAAAAAATAGTAAATATGCAAACTACGTCTTTAAATTATGTGCTTTCACTTGATAACGCCCCCGACCTGAGGGACGGAACGTGGACACAAACATGGTGTAATGCTAATTAGTGGTCATAATTGATTCCCAGGATCTTTGAGTAAAATCATTATCATTTTAAAATCTGTTAAAGTAAAAAAAAGGTGGGTCTCCCCGAGGTGAAATAATGCTAGGCAACGCCATCTTGTTTCCGGTAACTGAGAGCGCCTTAAGGCTAGTGGTAACATCTGCTAGAAATGTTTTGAAGTAGCCCAAGGAGCAAGCAGTCTTGGTATCGCACATAACTAATTTCTATAGCACTGGTAGGAAAAGGGTTAAGATGAGTCTAATACACTTTTTTCTCTGTAAATAGTGGCAGTGAATATACAGGGATTGGATTGGTTAGATACTGGCTCGACACCGGTATCGGCAAAATGTATGGGCAAGGTACCGATATAATAATAATAATAATAATAATAATAATAATAATAATATAATATTTACCACGAAGTGGAAAGGAGACAGAAGGGGGGGGGGGGGGGTGGACCGACTAACACCTGTTTCTGCAAAAAGTTTGGCAAAGATTTACCAATGGAGTGGCTATACTGGGCGCTTCAAAAAAATGTCTAGGTGTTCTCTCCGGAGAAGTCGGCAAAACCCGCCTTGGGTAGCAGAACCGACAGTATCCTTACTAAGGCTGTTCCAAATTGGGACTACCCAGACAGAGAAAAAGTTTTGACGACAGTCTAAATGTGTAATGGGGAAAGCCAGTTTCCAATCATGTCCACGGGTCTGCATTAAACGGGGCACAGGATCAAGAACAAGGGGAGGTCAACCTTGATGAGGCCCCTTAGGATCTTGTAAACCAATATGAAGTCGAACCTCAGCCTACGGAGCTTCAGCAGCTCCAGACCCGATTTTTTCAGGCGCTCGCCATACTTCAGGTCCCTAAATCCAGACAAGCTTTTTGTAAACCTGCGCCGAGTTTTCTCGATGAGATCAATGTCTCCGATCAAGAAAGGGGACCAGACCGGGGTTGCGTATTCAAGAATAGGGCGCACGAAAACTTTGAATGCCCATATCTTAGTTTGAACATCACCAGATATAAAACAGTGATGCACATTGGCTGACCAGGAAGCGCAGATTTTCCTGCAATGGAGGGATGCTTTAAGATTGCCAGAAAACCAAATTCCAAGATCACACACTTCAGAAGATGAAGGAAGAGGTACCTGGTCAAGAAAATACTGACAGCATTTATTATGATTTCCAACATGAAACGTAGAGCACTTCAGAGTCGAAAGTAGGAGTTGCCATACAAGGGACCATTCCGCAACATGGAGGATCTGGGATTCCAGGACAGGGGAGCATGACGGGGAGAGCAATTCAGCTCCAATCTTCAGATCATCCGCAAACTTAAACCCAAAACAATCGCCAGCTGGAAACTGCAGATCATTGATGTAAATTAAGTAGGGGCCCCCAGACCCCTGAGGGACACTGCATGGTACCTGAACCCGGGAAGATGCTGAATTTTTTCAGTCACCCTCTGCGTGCGGTTCGCCAAAAAGGCAGCAAGCCAAGACTTAAGTTCACCAGCAATACTAATCTTAAGGAACAGCTTTCGATGCACAACCGATTCAAAGGCTTTTTTAAAAATCAAAATAAATGGTGTCGGATGGAACTCCCACATCAAGGGCACTGGTCCATTTGTCAAGGACAGCGAGCAATTGATGGGTAGAAGATCTGGACGGGAGAAAACCGAACTTGTCCTGAGTAATAACATCGAACTTTTCGAAGAAGGGAATCATTATGTCCCTTAACATGGATTCCATGTCCTTGCATGCAACACATATCAGAGCTATTGGCCTGTAGTTCAGAGGGTCAGAAAAGGAGCCCTTTTTAAAAACAGGAATGATGTTTGCTGAGCACCAAGCCTTCTGGTAGTCGTCCCTCGATATAGGAGCACGAAAAAAGCCTGGAGAGACGAACGCAAATCTCCCCCGCCAATTCCCGGAACAGGAAGGCGGAGAATCCATCAGACCCGCAAGATTTACTTGGTTTAAGTTTTTTTTAAAGCCTGAAATACCATTTCCGCAATGAAGGATGCCTGCGGACATGAGATTGAACGATTTGGAAGCTGGTGACAAGGATTGATAGGATTGCCATCATCGAGAATAACGTTTGAGGCAAAAGTGTCGCAGAGGAGCCGTGCCTTACCTTGGCAATCAGTAATGAACCAAGATCCGGACTTAAGAGGTGGCTACTTGCGTATTTTAGAGTTTAATTTCCGATAAAGTTTATATATAAAGATGCCTTCCTGTATTGCAGTCGTTTCCTGGTACTTGTGCCATGCTTCAACAGAGTCAGAATAGTTTTTGCATGCATCGCGATAGGCAGTAACGGTATCAGGGCTCCTATTGGACTTAAGCCGATGTCAACAGCTAAGCTTTAGTCTACCCTGCTTCACAATGTGGCGCGGTAAAACGCTATCCCGTTTGGTATGTGGTCGAGGGGGGTCACGACTCAGTTCTATGTGACCAGCCAGAACCAGGTGAATACATGACCAAGCATGGTCAATGGATGGATAAACTTCAAATATAAGTGCATCCCAATCTATGGAAAAGAAAACTAAGAATGTCGAAATTGATATTCCCCTTAACTGGATCAGGGTATGGTAGTGGTGACCCAACAGAGCCGGTGAAAGATAAATTTACCGAAAAGCACACCGAACAGTGGTCGTTATTTCCGAAGTGAGGTTCAACCCAGAGGTCGTAAACAAGACACTCATCATCTGTAAAAACGAGATGCAGAATATTATCCCCCCTTGTAGGACTGTCCACTAATTGATGCAAGCCAAGGGGCGATATTAAATCTAGAAAATAATCATGATGGTGATCCACCGCACAATGCCGATTCCAATCAACAGCAGATAGATTGAAGTCGACCAGTACAACGTTTGAATGACTGGGACAATGAATTCGCACACATTAAGGCTATCAGAATCCAGATAACTGTTTGGGAGATAGCCAAGAACGAAGGTAATATGGTACGTAGGCATGGAAACAGCAAGACATTCTGCATTTACAGAAGATTTCATCAGCACAAGAGGTATATCTACCCTATGCAAGATAAGAAGACCCCCCCCCCCTTTGCCACCCCTATCACGCCGTATTACAGAGTAGGAGTGAAGATCAACAAGCATGCCATCAGTGACTCAACCACAAATATTATATCAAAGGCATTACGCTTAACAAGATCCCTAAAACAAGCAAGATTACGGACAACACTACGCGAGTTAAAAAAGGTACATAAAAGGGTGGTTACAGACGGTGGTTGATTAATGACCAAGTTGGGGGTATCCCCAGTTACATCTGATGGTTTTCCGTAGGTGTGATTTCAATAGCTCTAACAAGCCTAGCTTTGCCCCTGGTAGTTAAGTGTGTCAAGTCACGAGCTAAAAGAGTATGATCATTACAGATACTGCCGTCAATTGAAACAAAGGAAAAGTTAAAATCCACACACAGTTTGCGCAGCAGTGAGTTTGCGTGGACAATCCTTTTATCCAAGTTGATGTCTTGCTTCCCAATACTTGGTAGAAGGCCAATGATTGTGATTTTAGCCAGCGGGAGTTTGGCACGGATAGAAGCAATGAAGTCATGGATAGCAAGTACTAACCGATTGGGGGAATCTTCAGAAATATCATTAGATCCCACACAGATGACAAAAGTATCAGGAGGATCACTGTCTTCGAGTACAAGATGAAGTTTGGTAATAAGATCTTAGCTTTTAGGCCAGGGAATGTCCACGTTTTGAATTTCGGGTTAGATCTTCCTCGCAGGTTACGGACGTGAGAGTCCCCCACAATCGTCGTATGGTTGGTCCATTTTGGGGTCAACCTGTTGATCTCACTAAAACAGGTGTTATCCTCAATGGATCGGTTTTTTTCACCAGGTGTGCTGGTAAAAACATCTTCCTTTGACTTTGTTCTGGGCCTCGCAAACAGCATTGATGCGAGTCATAATGTTAGGTGGCTCAATACTCGAGGAAGGGGGATTCTTATCTACGATATTTTGTTTTGCCACCGTATCCGCCTTTTTCTTATTGTGACGGTTCCGTCCTCGTCTGACAGTAACATTCCTGTGGAGTGCAGTCAAATCCGGTGGAGGATGAGCCCCCTCAGGCTCAAGAACGGCCCCTTGTGTGTTAAGGTGGGCAGACAAGAGCCCTACGTCTCATATTCCAGAGGATTTAAGCTTGACTAAAAGATTTGTACATCCAGGATCAGCTCTAGTAAATTCCTTGTCGAAGCCATCACTTCTGAACCGGTCTTTGGTCTCGGTATTCCCTTCTGCGGCATCAGTGTTCAGCTGTAGATTAAAATCAGTCAAGCTGGATTCCATTCGCGCAAAGAGATCAGTAGGGAACTGCTCACGAAGCCAACTTTGTTTGTCAAAAAAAAACTGGAAGACCGCTGTTCAAACATAATTTTAAAAACATCAAAGCGGGCGTCCAGCTCTTTCGTGATTAATGGATTGATTGACGCCATCTTTGCACTTATGCCGCTCAGGTCAATGTCCTTTTCTAGTCGTAAGTCGTAAGTCTGTTTAAGAGTTTAGTTGATAGATCGTACAAGGCTGGAAGATCCGGGATTTCGCCTAGGTCGACTTTAGCAGACTTTTGCTCATTTGAGTTTTCAAGGGGGGGGGGGTACTCTGGTACGGTGTGCTTATGAATACTATGGGGTATTCACCTCCCTGGCCGAATGCTATTTGCGATAGTCTATCACACTATTTATTTATGATGTGTTTCCAGTTTTTCCTAAAGGAGAACGGTAATGCATAATCAATTAAATGTGTTATAAATGAGAACAAAAATAAAGAACGAAGTGGAACAATAATTTTAATCATTGCCACCGCATTGTTGTCACTGCTCGCTATTTCCAAAGCTTGTCTAATCTCGCACATAGAACAATTTCTAGTGGCGAGTCAACGATGCTGGAAACTTAGCATCTCTCAGCTAGAATCCAAATTCCAATATGACAGGCGGGGCTATCTCGGATTTGTCGAAAGGAAAACAAATCATCCGACTGCTAGCATTCATGAATCAGTCCGCCGTTTTGTACTGTAGTAGTAGGTCCTTTCTTGTCATTAAATCGACGCCGTCATGTCACATGCATCATGGTTCGTGTCGCAAGCCATGAGGAGATGATCATCGTCAGCCTTGTTGCCTTGTTACTAGGTAGACAACTAGAAAGCCGCATACTCACCCATTAAGGGCTTGTTTACGTAACGACTTACCTTTGCATTCTCGCAGCTAGAAATTATCTGAAATTCCAACATGGCGGCGGTTTTAGCTCTGCCGGCTCGAAACGAAAACAGTCAATAATGAGAATTTTAGAGCGGCTGGGAAAAAAGTTTCATCAGAATAAATTCTTTCATCTTATTATCACAGATTATAAGACTGCAAGCATTTACCCAAACGATGTCGGAATTAGCTAATCCAGGTAGCGTTGTTACCATGGCAACGACACATAGTTTGCCATCACGACTAAATTCTAGTTGCGAGAATGCGAAGGTGAGTCGGTGTGTAAATGCACCTTAAAAGCTGAGCGAGAAAATATACGTTGCGAGTCGTGCGTAAACTTCCTCCAAAAATGAAAAATTCCTGTGAAAGAAACTTTTATTTCCCGCTGGCTTCTGAAGTGTCATTTGGACCGTTTCATTAAGTGTAGGCAGAGTCAAAATTGGAGCCGGGGTATACCCCTCTTGAAGAAATTTTTTTGTGGGAAGCGGTTTCTCACTCATTTCTGGGCATAGGAGGTGTGACTAAATTTTCCTGCCCAAAACACCAAGCCATGATGCCCGTAGCAGAATAAGGAACGCCGGTCAGTCATCGCCTTCCAAAACCATAAAACCAAACGCTTCGTTCTAGAGGCAGTTTGACTCCTAATGCGTGCAATTGGAACTTATCGGTACCTTCCAAATTTACAATCAGAACTCGACAAAGTCAAGAGGGCGTTATATCAAAGGCATTACGCTTAACAAGATCCCTAAAACAAGCAAGATTACGGACAACACTACCTGAGTTTAAAAAAGGTACATAAAAGGGTGGTTACAAACGGTGGTTGATTAATGACCAAGTTGGGGGTATCCCCAGTTACATCTGATGGTTTTCCGTAGGTGTGATGTCAAGAGCTCTAACTGAAGCCTAGCTTTGCCCCTGGCAGTTAAGTGTGTCAAGTCAAGAGCTAAAAGAGTATGATCATTACAGATACTGGCGTTAATTGAAACAAAGGAAAAGTTAAAATCCACACACAGCTTGCGCAGCAGTGAGTTTACATGGACAATCCTTTTCTAAGTCGATGTCTTGCTTGCCAATTCTTGGTAGAAGGCCAATGATTGTGATTTTAGCCAGCAGGAGTTTGGAACGGATAGAAGCCATGAAGTCATGGATAGCAAGTACTATCCGATTGGAGGAATCTTCAGAAATATCATTAGATCCCACACAGATGACAAAATTATCAGGAGGATCAGTTTTCGAGCACAAGAAATGGAGTTTGGTAATGAGATTCTTAGCCTTTAGGCCAGGGAATGTCCACGTTTTGGATTTCGGGTTAGATCCTCCTCGCAGGTTACGGACGTGAGAGTCCCCCACAATCGTCGTATGGTTGGTCCATTTTGGGGTCAACCTATTGATCTCACTAAAACAGGCGTTATCCTCCAAGGATCGGTTGTTTCCTCCAGGTGTGCTGGTAAGAACATCTTCCTCTTTGACTTTGGTCTGGGCCTCGCAAACAGCATTGATGCGAGTCATAGTGTTAGGTGGCTCACTACTCGAGGAAGGGGGATTCTTATCTACGATATTTTGTTTTGCCACCGTATCCGCCTTTTTCTTATTGTGACGGTTCCATCCTCGTCTGACAGTAACATTCCTGATGAGTGCAGTCAAATCTGGTGGAGGATGAGCCCCCCTCAGGCTCAAGAACGGCCCCTTGTGTGTTAAGGTGGACAGACAAGAGCCCTACGTCTCAGATTCCAGAGGATTTAAGCTTGACTAAAAGCTTTGTACATCCAGGATCAGCTCTAGTAAATTCCTTGTCGAAGCCATCACTTCTGAACTGGTCTTTGGTCTCGGTATTCCCTTCTGCGGCATCAGTGTTCAGCTGTAGATTAAAATCAGTCATGCTGGATTCCATTCGATGCCATTCCATGCTGGAGATCAGTAGTGAACTGCTCAAGAAGCCGACTTTGTTTGTCAAAAAAAACTGGAATACCGCTGTTCAAACATAATTTTAAAAACATCAAAGCGGGCGTCCAGCTCTTTCGTGATTAATGGATTGATTGACCCCATCTTTGCACTTATGCCGCTCAGGTCAATGTCCTTTTCTAGTCGTAAATCGTAAGTCTGTTTAAGAGTTTAGTTGATAGATCGTACAAGGCTGGAAGATCCGGGATTTCGCCTAGGTCGACTTTAGCAGACTTTTGCTCATTTGAGTTTTCAAGGGGGGGGGGGTACTCTGGTACGGTGTGCTTATGAATACTATGGGGTATTTACCTCCCTGGCCGAAAGCTATTTGCTATAGTCTATCACACTATTTATTTATGATGTGTTTCCAGTTTTTCCTAAAGGAGAACGGTAATGCATAATCAATTAAATGTTATAAATGAGAACAAAATAAAGAACGAAGTGGAACAATAATTTTAACCATTGCCACCGCATTGTCGTCATTGCTCGCTATTTCCAAAGCTTGTCTAATCTCGCACACAGAACAATTTCTAGTGGCGAGTCAACGATGCTGGAAACTTAGCAACTCTCAGCCAGAATCCAAATTCCAATATGACAGGCGGGGCCATCTCGGATTTGTCGAAACGAAAACAAACCATCCGACTGCTAGCATTCATGAATCAGTCCGCCGTTTTGTACTGTAGTGGAGGTGCTTTCTTGTCATTAAATCGACGCCGTCATGTCACATGCTTCATGGTTCGTGTCGCAAGCCACGAGGAGATGATCATCGTCAGCCTTGTTGCCTTGTTACTAGGTAGACAACTAGAAAGCTGCATACTCACCCATTAAGGGCTTGTTTACGCAACGACTTACCTTTGCATTCTCGCAGCTAGAAATTATCTGAAATTCCAACATGGCGGCGGTTTTAGCTCTGCCGGCTCGAAACGAAAACAGTCAATAATGAGAATTTTAGAGCGGCTGGGAAAATAGTTTCGTCAGAATAAATTCTTTCATCTTATTATCACAGATTATAAGACTGCAAGCATTTACTCAAACGATGTCGGAATTAGCTAATCCAGGTAGCGTTGTTACCATGGCAACGACACATAGTTTGCCATCACGACTAAATTCTAGTTGCGAGAATGCGAAGGTGAGTGGTGTGTAAATGCGCCTTAAAAGATGAGCGAGAAAATATACATTGCGAGTCGTGCGTAAACTTCCTCCAAAAATTAAAAAATTCCTGTGAAAGAAACTATTTCCCGCTGGCTTCTGAAGTGTCATTTGGACTGTTTCATTAAGGGTAGGCAGGGTTAAAATTGGAGCAGGGGTATACCCCTCTTGAAGAAATTATTAATTTGTGGGGAGTGGCTTCTCATTCATTTCTGGGCATAGGAGGTGACCAAACCATGCGCAATGGCTGTTTGCCGTGACGTCACCATGAGTTAGCCAATGACGAACGAGAACAACGGCTGTTTGGCCAACTAATTGAACTAGCCCAGTCACGTGATATGCACGTCACAGCAAACAGCCATGGCGTGTGGTATAAGTTTTCCTGCTCCAAACACCAAGCCACGACGCCCGTAGCAGAATAAGGAACGTCGGTCAGTCATTGCCTTCCAAAACCATAAAACCAAACGCTTCGTTCTAGAGGCAGTTTACTCCTAACGCGTGCCATTGGAACTTATCGGTACCTTCCAAATTTACAATCAGGACTCGACAAAGTCAAGAGGGCGTTCCAAAGACCGGAAGTGACGTCACCTGCAACGCGCATCTATTCGTTCTGCCCACAAGGAGGTTGATTTCTGATCGTCTGTGAGTTTATCGAACTCCAGCAGGTGGAATGCATCACTCGCATTGAAGCGTGACGTTAACGTTCACTCAACAGACACTTTAGGAACGCTTTGTTGAATTCCCTGATGGTTTTCTGTGTATTAAGGCAGAGTTTGGCTTGGTGGTGTATGTTGAAAAGCACTAAAGAAATCCCGAATTTCTGCTATGCCCCACCTTATTTTCCCCCATTACGATCCCCCTCCTCCCCCTCCCCAACAAAGGAAATGCTCTGGCAGACTGCTGCTTTTCGTTTTTATTTTCAAACGATCTCAAATCATCAAACGAAAATATTTAATTACAAAAATTTGCCGACGAAGTAAAGCAGTTTAGTAGGGTAATGGTCGCTCAGTGACAGTCGCTCCAAGCTGTGACAGTCACTCCAAGCTGTGACAGTCGCTCCAAGCTGTGACAGTCGCTCCAAGCTGTGACAGTCGCTCTAAGCTGTGACAGTCGCTCCAAGCTGTGACAGTCGCTCCAAGCTGTGACAGTCGCTCCAAGCTGTGACAGTCGCTCCAAGCTGTGACAGTCGCTCCAAGCTCCAAACGGAGTTGTATAAACTCCGGTCGTGGTCTTCTGATTTGGCAACTTCCATTTGCACCACACAAAGGTCTGTCTTCCACGTGGGAGCACACAATTTTCTCTTTACAATCTTGCAGATGCAGATTCTCGGCCGGACATTGGAGTTGGGCAAAGATTTGGGAGTTTGAATAGCTACTGACCTGGCATTCAGCGTTAACTTGCTGGTGTTATTCGTACATTTTTTTCCACACAGGGGAACCTAAAACCCTGGATTGGCCTTTTAATGTTTATGCACATCAGTATTCACATAAGCTAGCCCGGTCTGGTTCCCCCCCTTCCTCCCCCACCTACTAAAAAGTACATTCGAATCAGACATTCGAACCTTGGGGAATCAGTCCCAAAATTAAAAGGCTTAGCCCATTTATCTTACCTTGATCAACGTAATGTTTATGAATTAAAACCGCTTGAATTAACAAGATTAAGGGCGGACTTCAGTTTATCTTGTTTATTAGTACGGGGGGGGGGGGGACCTACGTATAGATTCTATACTTCGAACTCCGTTCTGATGATAGAGCGAGGAGGCACTCCTGAAATCTCAAGGCACTCAAGGAATCGCAAGGAATCTCAAGGGGGCACTCCTAAAATCTTGAATCTCAAGGGGGCAATCCTGGAATCTCAAGGGAATCTCACTCCTGGAAATCTCATGGAGAAACATTAGATGTTTCTCCGTAATAAGAGTGGTTGGTAAACTAGCGGAATCAATTGCAAGCCACTGTGGTCGAAGCAGAAACTATTAACTATTTCTTGTTTAAAAAGACTTTTAAAAACTATTTGTCTTACTAAATTTCTTCTTATCTTAGAAAATAAGTTAAAGAGGGTAAATACGCCTGCCTCTATTGTACTTTTATTCCGCGCTTAATTGTTTTATTATTTGTGGATTCTTTTGTAAGCTTGACGTAGTTTATGTGCCATGCCCTACGATGGTCCCGTTTGCATAAATACAAATTTATTGTTCTTATTATGATTTACCACTTTCTTTCTTTCTGCACACCTGCAAGAAAGTGAAGAAGAATGTCATATGGCAGCATTCATGTTTTCTTCGCCGCCTTTTTTTTCAGTTTATTCAGCTCTACCGTTATTCCCTTCTTTCTCCCTGCCCTCCCCCCCCCCTCCCAACCCCCACGACACTGGATTGTTGAATTCTGCTGTGAAATTGATAACTTTTGGAAAACTTCTTTTGGGGGGGGGGAGGGGGGAAGGGATGATTTTTAAATATGGTGGGGGTTCCTCATAGCCTTGGGAGTGGGAAGGGCGAGCAATGTGACTGCATTGCTTAAATGATGCCGAACAGTTTTACATCGGTTTCCGAGCTAATATTGAAAAGTATTTCAGCATGAGAGGACAAGTTCGCTCTGAACCAAGAGTCTTCCTCAATCTGCAACAGAAAGTAGAAAAAAAGAAAGGTTAGCAAAAATCTAATGACACCAGAGTTTGGAGTACAATTTCCCATGGAAACGAATTGAAGATAGGACAGGTTATTTAGGTCCAATTATAACTAGGCTTGGGTAAATAACTTTTTTAAACCTAACTAACCCCAATTTCAATCACAAAGGCTGAAATCAATTAAAATAACTTTATTCCTGTTCCCATTCAATTACAATCGATGAAATTACAACTACTTACTAGTATTAAGCAATCAAAACTCTTGTCACTCGATCGGTCACTCGGGTGACACACTGGGTTGTTACTTTCTGGTAATTATCTTTAGGTTATCTTTTGCTTAAGAAACTATTATTGCATTTGACCGTTGGCATAGATTGAAGGGTGGTAGCTTATAGTGGACAACGATCAAGACGATAAAAGCTTTCCAGCAATATTAAACGCCTGTTCTATCAGCCATTCAGCCCTAAAGCATTTTCTATTCTTGTCAACTTGACCTTGGCCAAGTGCTGTACTCATCTACACTGGGTAAACGTCCGGGCTCGCCCTGGACCCGAGCCTCGACCCTTCCACTAGAACTCGGGTTCGACCCGGAATTTCAAGTGCGGAATTTCAAGTCCGGGTCGAACTCAGGACTTGAGATGCCGACTTCGACGCCGTGTTTCAGTGTAAGAAAGGGTCGGTGCGCAGGCCCGCGCTTTGGGAATACGTTTCGAGTCAGGGAGCACTAATAAACAGCGGAATAAAAGGAAAGTAGGAGGAGGGAACAGGACATGGAGAGGAGTAGTGAGAGAAAAATTAACGTCCGGACCCTGGCCTCAATGACAGGATCCAGCATGGAAGAGGTATGGAAAGAAGGGTATTGGGTTTTCTCTTTGTGAAACCAAGGTTTGACCAGGGGATATACGTCAGGGCCAAGACACCAAAAGTGGTGTTCGGGGTCCAGTGTGGAAGAGTTATAAGTCTGAGGCAGACTGCATAGAACTCACCGATGTAAAAGTGCACAAATAAAACACGGAATAAAGTTCACACGAACGAAACCAACTATAATTTGAACTCCACTTCAAGGAACAAAGCGTTTTTACTCACTGGTTATGTAGCTAGTGAACGCAATTTAAGGTTGAAATGTGTGCTTAATTCGTGTATTATGCAGGCGGTTTTTTTTTTGTTATATATTTTAAGTCTGCATGGTTCGTGAGAATGACTGTATGTGCATTTGTGAAACACGCAAACTCCTTGTTTACGGAATTTTTTTGGTTTGCGTTTGTGTTGCTTGATGTTTTAATTCATTTTTGTGTTAGTGATTACATGTTCATGCATTTTTTTCAGCTGTGCGGGCAGTTTGTTGTTTATGGCTTTTGTTTGTTATGTGTGCTTTGGGGTTTAGGTTTTAGTTCCGTTTCGTGTGCGTGCACGTGTTTGTAGTTTGTGTTTTGTCTGTTTGATTAGTGATGTTTAATATGTCATGTGTGTTTAAGAATATAATCAAGTCGACCTAGATCCAGCATTGGCACGAAGCCCGTGCAAAAAGATAAAACTCGCTTTTATATCAATTTAAAATCAATTAGTAATCTAGAGTTTAGCTGACAGAAATAATAAGAAAAATAGGTAAGAATACATTCAGGAAGTTGTAGAAGGAAGGCGACGAATCTTCCGACACGAATCGTTTTGTTTACTCACCTTTATAGCATATCTTTTTCTCTTGTACTTTGGTTCACCAGTAAAAATGGTCGCCATTTTGGTGAATATGAATCGGGCCTAAACAAGTTTTTGGGCTGTTTATTTCTTCACGTGATTCTGTCCGACTCATGTCAACTGTAAGATTTCTCAATTTTCAATTTGGGAATTAAGAATTAACGTTTAATTTTAACGGGAACGTAACTAGGAGAGCTAACAGGCTTGGACTGGTGTCAAGAACTTTTTACATCTTTATTCGTCATGAGTGTCAAGGACGGCGATCGCGGTCCATATGTAAGCCTCAGTATGAACAGAATAGCATGTTAAACGCTAAACGTTAAAACTAAGGGTTTTAAAGTTTAGCGTTTAACATGCTATTCTGTTCATACTGAGGCTTACATATGGACCGCGATCGCCTTGAAACCGACCAACGAAAATCGGTATTTGGGGGTCGCGACGTACCTATCACTACATCAAAATTTTAATAACAAGCGAACAGTTTGGCCTCCACAGTATGGCTAGCAGTAGTAGTTGTTGGGACTCTTGGTGGTCCTACCTGGAGATCTAACCAATGAACCAATTTTCAAGTTTTACGCCTTAATAATGAACAAGGTCAGGTCGCTATTTTAATGAGGCTACAATATTGCTGTTATACCTGTTCGGTAAATTTTGCTCTCACCTAGAGATTGAACTAGCCGATTTTCAATCTTTACAGCTTAAAATATAGGTATTGACAAGCACCAGGGCCTCTGAACGTTATTTTAATGTGACTACAATATTCTAGTTGTTATTCTTATTGGGAAATTTTGCTCTCACCTGTAGGTATCGAAAAAACCGATTTCAGGCCTTCCAGTAAACTTTCGGAAAAAAAGTAGGACTTTTTCCAGAAAAAGTGTAGATCATGGAGCAAAAATAATAGGATAAGTTAATAGTCTGGTGCTTGCCTGGGTTGTAGTTTTTTTTGGTGCGCTGCACTTCTGCACTTCTTCACCCACACGTTTTTTAAAAAACACTCAATCCGATTTCGGCTCTTTTGTGTAATGATACGCAATCGTATGTCACCGGAGCATTGTGCATTACTGAGAGAGAATCCTCGTCCAACGTCAGAGTTTCCATGTGGTAAAGTTGAGTCCGCATTTTACAATTTTTGCTAAGTGAAGTTACTTTTTTTACCCGAACTCCTTCAGTTGAAACAATTTTCCCCAATACGGGTCACTTCTTTGGAATTATTTTGCTATTATTTTCCACTTCTAACCAATCATCAGAAACGTCAGAATCAACTCTGATTGCCTTTCAACGCATCCAGTTTTACAGAACCATCAGTGCATTGATGGGTGGCAAAGATAGGAAAACATCTCTGTAACAAGTACTTCAGCAATTATAATGATGGGGTGTTTTCTTTGTTGCCACCTGAAGCAGACAAGTGGCATTCCCATTCCCATTCATCTCTTACCTTGTCTGCTTCAATTGGACACCCCATCGTTATAATGGGTGAAGTGCTTGTTGCAGAGATGTTTCCTATCTTTGCCAACCATCCAGGCACTGGCGGTTCTTTAAAACTGGATTCGTTGAAAGTCAATGTTTTTGCTAGTTTCTTGGATCAGGGTCCCCACCAAAACACTGTAACAATTTCCCCGAGTTTTTTTCTAAGTTGTTGAGGTCAGGCTATTTAGGCTATTTACCGAAATTTTAGGAAATTTTAGAAAAGAAATTTGTCCACACATTTTACCAGTTTTACTTGGGGCACACTTAGTGCAAAAAGAGTAGCCCGGTGTAATAAACTTTTCAGTGTCAATTTTTTGATGACCCATCAAAGAAAAAGGATACATTTTATTTTACCAGAGTATCTTAACAAAATGTGTTTAGGACTAAGCCTAAAATCGTGGCTTTGTATTTCACTGAGTTTTCCAATTTTTTTTGTTGAAAACTCTGATAATTCCCCAAGTTTTCCCCGAGTTTCAAATGTAGATTAAATTCCCCGAGTTTTCCCCGAGTTTCAAATGTACATTAATTCCCCAAGTTTTTCCCGAGTTTCAAACGAAGATTAAATTCCCCGAGTTTCAAATGTACATTAATTCCCCGAGTTTTCCCTGAGTTTCAAATGTAGATTAAATTCCCCGAGTTTTCCCTGAGTTTCAAATGTAGATTAACTTCCCCGAGTTTACCCCGAGTTTCAAATGTAGATTAAATTCCCCGAG
>JAHWFP010090823.1:149223-173617 GCA_023313725.1 Lithobius niger
TCAACGGATTCCATCGGCGCCGATCGGCGCCGATGGAATCCGTTGATGCCGCCATTTTTTTATCCCAGCATGCAACAACTAAGCGTGCGAGCGTCGCTTGGCGCTCACCGATCTAGGTCCAGTAGATATTCGCGTGACGCTTGAAAATAGCAAAACGCGTGCGTTGGCCCACCTGCTCTACGATTGTAAATGGTCGCGCTTAAGCATTGAGCATGGGAAAAACTCTATAGTTTCACGCGCCGAGCGTCACGCGTACGCGTCGAAATCAATATTATGAATGCACCCTAACCCATCTATAATTACAAGGCGTGAAATATGCATTACCAGTGTGGATGGGTCGTGACCCGTTTCCAGTGGTCCAATTTCGAAAAATGGGGTCGCGGTTAAATAAACTTTGAGAAACACTGCCATAGGGTGATTATTAATCGATACCGAGAAAACGAGAAGGCTTCCAGCTATGAAAGGGTTTGTGGACGAATGGGTGCAGTACAATACGAACTGCGTACCTTTCATGGTTTGGAGCCTGGGGGCGTAACGGGGATGGCGTGGGAGGGGGGGGGGGGTGAGGGATAATCGTCTAACTGGAAAATCGTATAATTGGAAGAACGTATAACGGAAAACAGTATAACGGAATATCGTCTAACAGAAAATTCGTATAATGGATAAGCGTCTAACTGGAAATTCGTATAATGGAAAATCGTCTAATATCCCTGCCTCGCTCGCGCTACCGCGCTCACTGCGGCTATACATATAACATCAGAAACAGCAGTTAGACGTTAATCCAGTTAGACGTTTATCCATTATACAATTATCCATTATACAATATTCCGTTTAGATGCTTTTCCAGATTTTTTATTTAGGCAGATTTTAGACAATTATCCCATTAGACGATTTTCCAGTTAGACGTTCGTCCGACGCGTGGGAGGGCGCGTAAGTACGAAAATATTGTTATAACCTTTGTTAGGGTACTGACGTGCATGCCTAGACACTCACTAGTGTATCACGATAAATCTAAAAGTTGGAAAGAAATTGTATTCACGTCTAATTCACGAAAAATAAACCAACTGTAAAAACAAAACAAAATAAACAAAGCCATAAAAAGAGGCCACCAAGTTGAGAGTGGTTCGGTCCTTCAAAGGAGTGATATCAACACACTAAAACTAACTAAAAACAAATTATAACAAAATTAAAACCAAACACAAAACCTATAAAAAGGCGACTACATTTAGAATGGTTCGGCCTATAGGCTAAAGGTTGTTGAAACCCAAATTGTTGAAACCCAATTTCTTGTTGACGTGGCAGATTATTACACATCTGCACGGTAGTGGAGTTGTCAACACACAATTAAAAAAAAAAAGGAGTGCTATCATATCAAAAACCAAAACTGGTAAGAGGGGCCGCCAAGTTCCGAATGGTTCGGCCCTTCAAAGGAGTGATATCAACACACCAAAACATTCGCCAACTTAATCGCACCAAATAATATAATAATCGGCATTCGCGGGTTGTCACTCGGTGGATATTGCCTGGCACAGGTTCATGACCATTATTGACACGGCTGTGAGACTTTCTAGAAGCATTTCTAAACCCATAAAACCATCATGCAATCATCTCCCTAGAGATATCCTAAAAACTGGTAACAAGACTGTTTAACTATGGCAGCGCTATAAGGCTGCCCCCACTGTTGAAAATAAGCAGAGTTACAATAGCTGTTGCAAGGTATACTCCGATCTTGTAGAGAACTAGCATTGCTCAAGAGAGGAACAAACTATACGAGAGGGTAACCTTGCTGACTTATTCAGACTGTATCGAAAAAAAATACAGGAACATCACGTATACCCTGCCATCATTTAAGTCAAACGATAGTTTTATTACTGATGATTCATCCAAAGCAGAGTTACTTAACAGATAATGGTATCATCCAACCGGACAGCTCGGAGACTGCACTTCCCGATTTCTGTTGCAATCACGTCGTTTTCCGGCATCTTTGGTACGAAGCACACTCACGAGTTTAAAACCAAGCCATGCTATCGGTCCGGATGGTTATTCGGCCTGCTTCTTCTACAAGATGATTGGAAATGAGGTTGGTTCGCCTCTCGTTTTTATCTATGAACTTTCCTTCAAATCTGGAAGTCTCCCATCAGTTTGGAATACAGCCAATGTTATTCCGATCTTCAAATAGGGTGATGCCGCGAATGCGCACAACTACAGACCGATCGCATTGACTGTTGTCCCGTGTAAGGTAATGGAAGCTATCATAAAAACCGTCTTATTAAATTACTTGCTCAATAACAATTTAAAAGGGCGAAACGAATATTAAATAACAATTTAATTAGAGATGATCAGTTTGGTTTTTTTACCTGGCAGATCAGCAACTTACCGACTCCTAAGCGCATTGATCTTTGGACTGGCGCTTTGGATGCTGGTGACCTACCGATACAATTTATTTTGATTTCTGCAAGGCATTTGAATCGGTTGTCCATTCGAAATTGCTTTTTAAGCCCGAGCGCTTGGGGATTGCTGGCAGGCTTCTGGAGTGGATTACGGCCTTTATTGGCAATCAAACCCAAAGGGTCGTGATTGGCAACTCGTACTCTCACTTCCTACCAGTTGTTAGCGGGGTGCCCCAAGGGTCAGTTCTTGGACCCATTCTTTTCGTGATTTATTTAAATGACTTAGTGTCAGTTTCTCAGACAACACACCAGTTCAAATTCGCTGACGACCTCAAACTGGGTTCGCACCCCTGGCCCCTACTCGGCCACTACAGGTCATTTGCACAAATTGGCCGTTCAGTCTGCGAGGCTGGATTGCAGGAAGGGCTTTTTCAGTGTAAGGATAGTCCGGGCTTGGAATGCCCTTCCAGAGGAGACTGTACAGGCGCGCTCAGTCGACTGTTTTGGATTTTTATTGGGTGGGACTTGTCTCCGAAAATTTCTGAAGAGGCCCGATTTTGTGTTAACCTTGATTCACATTTTCAGTGGCGTGTACACCACAGAGTCAGAAAGGCAGGTGCCAGGGGCCCACCTGCGTTGGGGCCCTGGTCCACCCATCAAATGCAAGCAAACTTGCAAAGACTTTTCAGAGTTACGGCGGTACACTGAAACCTATCGCGTGTAAATGGCTGGGCGGCGCTCAGCTCTACGCAACGAATCAAAATTAAATCTGTCGTTGTTTTCGTGTTTTTGAAGGCACAGCTGTTAAAAACACCTCTTCGTGCTACAATGTCCTCCTTGGTCGTTTGCAGGATTTGTTAGTTATTTTACGTAAACGAGACCTTGTCCATACGTTGGACAGTTCTGCAATTAGGGGTGGTGCAAAGGGTTCAAGGCACTCGGGTCCAAGGGGGAGGCAGCCCAAAATTCACCAGCTGGGGCCCAAATAAGATAAAATTCACATCATTTTGGTTGAAGTTTTGAGTAACTTTGCCCCTAAATTTGTGGAGAAGGGGCCCAACATTTTGTCCTTGCACCGCTCTGTGGAAAAAAATTCGTTGCGGCACTGACGTAGGATAAAAGTCAGCTCTCGACAGCTTTGCTCCAATGTCTAAGAATTTTGTTAACATGCTGTCCTGAGATTTATGTAGATAGGTTCATACATGACTGGAAAATAAGAATTCTATATTGTAGTAAACACTATATATTTACTGGCGTGATTTTAGGAAGGAATTAAGGGTATGTGAATTTTTTTTTATTTTGAATGTGTTAAGAACTACACACTTGTTCCCACCAGTTAATGTGTTTTACCGACACCAGGATGATCATTTTTTCAACCACCTCATTTTTTTTTCAAAATAAAAAAAATATTTTTTGGCGACCCTTCTGCCTTCCTTCCGCAAAACATACTTATTCTTGTAATTTTAATGTGGATTTTCAAAAAATTCCTCAGCTTCTCACCCCCTGTAGCCCGCACTATAGTAAATGTCATGCCACACAGAGGCCCACCTGTAGTAGTATGCCAGGGGCCCACCCTAGTCTGTACACGCCACTGCACATTTTAAATCGTAAATCCTTAACACTAATTCTTGGACTAGTATAAGTGGCTTCTAAACCCTTCTAGCTCCCAACCACTCTTTTGGTTAAATTTATTATTATACTTTGGACGTTAAATAGAAACTTGAACATTGCTATCGAAAGTAGCAATGTTCTAGTTTTCATTTAACCTTCGAACTATTAAACGGTGCGATTAACTTCCTGGCGAATGTTTTGGTGTGTTGATATCGGGTGCACGGGTAGCTGCGAGCACTGGGGCGTCAGATTCGATAGGCGTCCTGGTCCCAGTGTACATCTCTGGCTTCGTACAGACCTGGGTTCGATCCTGGCGATGGGAAGTGTATATGTACGGGTTTTTCTCCGGTTGTTTCCCGCCCGTTGCACGAGGGTTTCCTCCGGGTACTCCGGTTTCCTCCCTCATGCGGCAAAAAACAACTGTAATAATGGTGGTACCTCTTCCACTTAACATCTGCCGCCGGGGAATTTGGGTGGGTGGATGCCTCGAGCATCGTCTCTATATATTATTATTATTATTATTATTATTATCACTCCTTTGAAGGGCCGAACCATTCGGAACTTGGTGGCCGCTTTTACCAGTTTTGGTTTTTGATATGATATCCAACTTACTTGTACTGTATACTTGGATCTGTTTCATTGTTGTTGGCTTCCTTAACCTGAGCTTCACTCACGTCGATTCCGATCGTTTGTTTAAAATGAGGAGCAAAAACCTTCGTGCTTTGACCAGAACCACAGCCAACGTCTACGGCCAAAGAAAATGGCGGGGACAGCTAAAACAAAACAAAAGAAGAGGATCACAACGCATGCAAAGGAACGCAAGCCAACGCCTAAGCAAAAAAAAAAAAAAACCAGACAGGAATTCGGGGCAGAATCGTAGAATGTACCGTCAACCAAAACCGGCTGCATAAAAACTACACTGCATTACTATGTGGCCTGTACTACAGTGTAATTTTACAGCCACCTTTGATCGCCTGAATGTCCAGTTATTCTCCTCCGAATGCCGATCTTTTTTGTTGTGTGTGTTGGCATCGATCTCCGGTTCTTTACAACTTTCTAGTTCACGATGCTATTCTACAATGAGTAGATCAAAGGTCAAGGCCGTGATGACCTTGAGAGACCATTCCAAGGTCACTCAAACTATCCTCATTACGTGTCCCCCGAACCTTAGTAGGTACAGTCCGTACAATTTTCGGGGTTCTCCTGTCAAACAGATTAGGAATGGCAGACGGTAAAATGTTTGGACCACACACAATAACACCGTTAAAGTTCAGTCATCCATCCGTTTGTGAAGGAAATGCACGTGCGTGACTGCTTTTTCAAATTTGACAGCTCAGGCTGGGTTTACCATTACACTTCGTCATTTTTCAGACAAGTATCTTACAATTTTTATTCGGCCATCTATTGCAATAAATCCTTTCCATTTTAAGAGAATTTAATTTCTGAAAATCCGTTTGCAAGTAAATTATTGGTAATCTACCATAATTTAGGATCGGGTAGGCAAACAACGCCCTCGTGATCCAGCTTTACTGCCACTTTACGCGTTAGGCCTAGAGCGAATGTAAAGGCAAAATAGTGATCACGAGCGGAGCCCTGCGGCTGGCTCCTAAAGTTTTTCTCTCTAATGTGTATAAATTCGTTCTTAAACTTTCTTCATACCGAAAACTTTCTTCTTACCTACAGTACTAGGAAACAGGCTTTGGGCCTATTGTAGGCGGAGCGAACAGACCTTTATTTCAAATTTATATTTAGTGTTTATTTTAATGACTGTACCATATTTGTTAATGCTCCTTAAAAATCTATGAGAAATGCTCACTCAGCTAAGTTTGGGCTGTTTGCCTTTTGGTGTGACGTACTGTTGTTATTTGCAGGCCTTTGTCTTATTTTAGCTTTATTTTCAAATAGGCCAAAGCCATCTTGTTTATAATTTATTAATATTATATTAATAGGCTTTCGTTTGATCCATCATTTAGTGTCTGTTTGGCTTCTTTCCACATCTGACGCTAAATTAATACAGATGCAAACCTGATTTCGTTGCCTGATGGAATCGAATCCACGAAATTTGGAACTAGAAACCGAGGTCTCTTCCAAAGGTCGTGGGTTCGATTCCCCGCTCAGGCAGTCTGTCATATACGTCCAAACGGCAACGTAAATAGGTTTGCTTCTGTATTAAATTGACTCGAGCCTTCGGCTTGTGAACCATCGCCGCCACCATAGCCGCCGATAAAAATAAAACTGCATGTTTGTCATGGCTAGTTGGGCTGCCGCCGCTAATAATTCTGACATTGTTTACAACAATAATTACTGCCGCGCAAAGTGCCTTCCCTTGATTACAAAATGATAATAATAAAGCATTTAACTGTAAGCCAAACAATCATCTGAGCGATAGTTTTTAACAATAATTAAAAAATTCAGCAGGTTGGCAATGCTGCCACTGGTCTAACACTAATCTTGACAACGCCACCAACGAAAATATTGATGCGCACACCTCTATCGCGCACGGCGACAGTGATCTTAAAACCACATTACAATCCATCAGAAACGATCACAATATTGTAGGTCAAAAAGTGTTAGCTCATAGGCCTACTTTAGCCTTTAGGCCTAATTTTTGGCTTTTAGGCCTAATATTTAGTCATTTTTATTTCTTAAGTAGCAGCTGCGTTTGAGATTAGGCTCAAGTCATTAATGCGCCACGGCATCGACACTACACGTTGCCGTGGCAACGAGGAATATTTAAACTATTAGATGCAGACATGTTTCGTGCTGTGTTTAAATACGTCATCCGATGTATTGTTCGTTTTATATGAATAGCTTCGCCGTGATACGACGATTACGGTTTCATATTCGGGATTCCCATCGCTAGTGTAAATACCAGCTTCGTTGCCATGCTGAAGGTAATACCTCCAAGCATTCGTTTTTTCAAATGATGCTAAGGTGTATCGTACCGGAATCCTTTTTTTTTTTTATGTTTGCGTTTCTTCCTGTAGTGGTTGAATGCAAGGGCCAATTGTTATTATTTCATTAAAGTACGTCGAAAAAGGTTATCAGCTAGGAAGAAGAAACGAAAATTTAATTTTCCGTGTTTTTTTAAGTTCACTTGAGTACCACCAGCAAGGTGTATGCGTAGTCGGAATCCCTTAACTATTCACGATTCCAAATTTACAACGGTGAGTGTTAGAAATAAATTCGAAAATTTGTTATTTCTCCCGTAAAAATTGTTCGATTTACATCAAATTTTGGCTCAGCAATACTGTTTGGGGTATCAAGCGTCGTACCAAATTTCATTCCAATCCGATCTTTCTTTTGGGCTCCACCCAGACTAAAAATGTGCAACCAACGGACCAACATTTTGCAATTTGGTGTCCGTTATAGGCTACGCTTCGCTCGCTCGCTCCGCCAAAATGTCTTCCCGTTATTAACAGCAGTCCTAATGACGGGTTTGCCCATCCAACAACCCCCCTCCCCCCCCCCCCCCCCCCAAAAAAAAACATCAAAATTCCAGGTTGCTCTGGTTAATTTTTGTTTCTATTGCCTATTGAAAAAATACATTACCCAATTTATTAGCATTCTCCTTCTGTAATGCTGTTTCTACTAGAGATAAAACGAGTTCTTCCAGTTCGCTTAGCTACTGCGCATCTCCACTGCGCAGCCTCCATCGTATATAAAGTCTATGCAGAGTGGCGGCTCTCACCTTTTCGACACCTCTATCCTGCCGAAATGGCAACGAGAGGGGAGGAGGGCAGGAAGCTGGGTAATGTATTTTTTCAATAGGCAATAGAAACAAAAATTAACAAGGGCAACCTGGAATTTTGATGTTTCTACTTGCCGTGAAAAAATACATTACCCAATTTATTAGCTTTCCCATAGACTTCGTGAAGGCGGTGGGAGCCATTTGATCGTAGTCCCCTTTAGCTAGCGACCGGCCCCTGCAACACAAGTCGAGTGACAGTGAGTCCAAGGATCATAGTACTTTGTGAGCCGCAATAAATGGCCCAACACGGTACAAACTGTCGGCATGTTGAGACATATCCCGGAGGTAATGGGACGTGAAGACGGTAGTATGGCGCCAGGAAGAGGATTCCATAATATCTATGGATATATTGTTGAAATGGCACGGAGTTCTGTGCTGTGACTCTGATATCCTCTGTGATACAATTGATGTCAATAGCTTCGTAGGCTTGGAGGACGACCGTTTTAATCCATGAAGCAATCATCTGTGCGGATGTGGTTCCAACCTTATTGGTAAATGGAAGAAAGAGCTAAGCACGGTCACGCCGGATACACGAGAATGCTTTCAGGTAGAAGCGGATGGCACGAACGGGACACAAGATTCGTTCTTGATCATCCCCCAGGATGGAGGATAACGAAGGAATGATGAACGTATGCGTGGGTTCAGTGGGTTTCTGGGTTTTTGCTCGAAAGGAAGAGGCCGGAGTTAGAGTAACACCGCGGAAGTCTGGTAGAAAAAAAGCAGTCGCGTTCCATTGCGGATAGAGCTTGTAATTCGCTACAGCTAAGACAAGCGGCTAGAGCAACTAAGAAAACAGTTTTTCGTGTGAGGTGGCTGAGGCGTGCAGAGGCTAAATGTTCATACGGAGGAGCCATCAAAGCCGTAAGGACGATGGACACGTCCCAGTCCGGAAATCGTTTGGGGATCCGTGGTCGATCCAACTGAAAGGAGTGGATTAACGAGGAGATTTATAATCCGTGAGGGTAGTATTTCCGGCGGCGTTGAAGACTGCATTCAATGCTGATCAGTACACCAGGATGGTGGATCCTCGTAAACCTTCCTTAAACAAGGAGGTTAGGAATCGGAGGAGGTCATGTAAAGGGGGATTGATTGGATTGATCTATTGTGGGATACACCAATGAAACCACCGCTTTCAATGGCTGTCATAACCTTTCGTAGTGGAGGAACGCACGGCCCAGGAGGCAATGCGAGAGGCCTCGTCTTCAAGAAAGCCTGTTGAGCGGAGGAGTCGGATGATAGTAGCCACCCGTGAAGCTGAAGCGAGATAGGTTCGGATGGTGGATCCGTCCCTGGTCCTGGGACAGGAGGTCCCGTTGCGCAGGTAATTGGTATGGTGGGGCTATGAGGAGGGACAGGAGGAGAGGAAACCAGTCCGCGGATGGCCAATTCGGTGCGATCAGGAGAAACCGGCCGGAGCAGTTGGCGATTTTGCGGAGGACTAGTGACAAGAGACGGGGTGGAGGGAAGGCATAGGCGTGAAGATGGTTCCAGTCCGGAGTGAGGGCGTCCACTGCCCAGGCCCGTGTGTCTGGTAGAGGGCTGACAAACAGCGTAAGTTTGTTGTTGAATCTTGTGGCAAATAGATCCACCATCGGTCGATGCCACAACCGAAAGAGGGCATGGCACACGGACAGGTAAAGAGCCCACTCGCTGACCGGAGGTTTCTTGCGAGAGAGGGAGTCGGCTATGACGTTCAGGGGACCTGGAATGTGGAGTGGCAGTAGACGGATGTGAGAGACGAAACAGAACTGAAAAATCTCGGACGTGATGTGGTGGAGGGAGTGAGAGCGAGTTCTACCGCCCTTACGCAGGTAAGTACTGCCATTGTATTGTCGATATGGATCTGGACAGTTTTGGAGGATAGGAAGCCCTGAAAGTGGCGGAGGCCGAGGAGTTCTAGGTGGTTGATGTGTTCGGTGGTATCCGCCGGCCAGAGACCGGAGGAAGTGAGGTTGCCGACGTGCGCTCCCCATCCAAGACGAGAAGCGTCCGTGAACAGATGAAGGTCGGGGGAGGGCTCATGGATGGGAACGAATGCAGTTAAGTTCAGAACGTCCATCCACCAAAGGAAGGTGTCCATTGGGAAGGACGGGTCCCGGGCCTGAGTAGGCATCTGAAGAGCATGGCTGGAATTGCCCCCCCCCCCCAATTGTGTCAAACGGTAGTGATGGAGGGGACGGGCCATCCACCTGCCATAGGGAACGAGATCCGCGAACGAGTCTATCGTCCCCATGGCGGACGCAAGGTCCTGGAAGGTGTGCCATGGTTGGCGTAGAAATTGACGAGAGGATAGCAGGTGGGAATGGATCCGGTCTGGCGATGGGGCGACTGTGCCCTGGAGGAAGTCGAAGGATACTCCTAGGAAAACAAAGCATTGGGCTGGTAGGAGTTAGGATTTGGGGATATTGATACCAAAGCCCAGTTGATGAAAAAAAGACACGGCGGCGTGCAAGTGCTGTAGTAACCCGTGAGATGTCTGGTGGGGAAGAAGACAGTCGTCGAGAAAGGCGTGAATGCAGATCCCTTGTTGGTGGAGACACGCAAGGACCGGACGGAGGATGCAGGTAAAAATCCGTGGGGCTGCATTGAGTCCGAACGGCTGACAAAGGTATTCGTAAACTGTGTCGTTGAGGACGAAACGAAATAGGTGACGGACAGCAGCATGTAGAGGAATGTGTAGGTAGGCATCGGCCAGATCTAGGGATACTGTCCAATCGTTTATCCGGAGGGACTCGCGGATAGAGGATATGGTTTCCACTTGGAAATGCGGATTGAGGATGAACCAATTGAGAGGCTTGAGATTGAAAATTAGCCGAGTTCCGCCGTTCTTTTTGTCGCAGAGGAATGTTTCGCTGTAAAACCCTGGAGAAAACAGAGGAGGAACAACGCGGATAGCGTTTTTGCGGATAAGAGATTGTATTTCTAAACGTAAGGGGTGTGAGGGAGGAGACTGACGATCCCAAGGAGGATCGCCCACCGGGGGAGAAACAAGGAATTTTGGTTTGAAGCCGTCGGCTACAATTGATCGGAGCACAGAATCGGTGGTAATTGCATGCCAGGCTTTGGCATAGAAACGAAGTCAACCCTCAACGGCTTGTAGGGGTGGAGGAGTGTCAATAGGATTTGTGGTTCCTGTGTTTGGAGTGTCGTCCGGAGTCAGAGGATGACCGACCCAGGGAGCGTCCTCGTCCGCGGCCCTGGGTTCTGTAAGGAAAGGGCGAGGTGGCACGAGGAGCAGGAGGGGGCGGACGTTCAACAGATCTAACACTAGGAGATGATTCGGAAGGCGGATCAGCCTTAGGCTGATTTGAAGGAAGGCACCGGGATCCTTTTGACTTGACGAAGCGAGGCTTTCGAGATATATCCAGGTGCGGAGCTACCTTTGGGATAAGGCCCGTAAAGAGGCATTCTGTCTCGTGGATCGGCTGGTTGTGGAAAAGATGGCGGGTAGACGCATGGAGGTTAGGGGCGGAGTTGAGCGCGACCTCTCGAAGCAGTAAGGTAGAGTTAAAAAGGGCCATGGTAAACCAATTCATGGCATGGTAGGTGGCGAAGCAACTCGTGCGGAAAACTTTGTTAATGAGGAAGGTAAGCAGACGAGTACCCTCAGGTGGATCCGTATAGAGACGCTCGCACATTGCGTTAGCGGCTGTGCTGAGGACATCCGCTTGTGAAGCGGCCCAGAGGCCGAGACGGAGGATGCAGTCGTTATCACAGAGAACGAAAACCGGGACCGCGGCCCGGCGAGGGAGGTAGAGAGAGGAGCCGAAATCCAACTTCGTATCGGCCGAAAGAAATTCCGAATATGGATAGGTATCAAAGTTGCGAGGATTGACGGTACCATCCCCTATGGGTAGAAAGAAATAATTTTCTCGGCCAGGACGAGGTGGAGGATGTTCTTTGTCCAATTCTAGAGGAGATACGTTTCCTAAGAGGATACCCCCGTTAGAAGGAGGGTGGTAAGCAGCGTAGTGGATTGTTCAAGGAAAGGCGGTTGCAGCGATGGTTGGTCCCGGAGGCCGAAGCCATAACCTGTGGCCAGGCCCCTGTTCTTGATAGTATCCGGCGCGGATGCGGAGGGTTTGTACAGGAAACAGTCTGGCATAATTTCCTCCACTGTCTACATTAGATCCGGAAGAGGGATTTCCAAAGGATCTGGGTCTTTAGGGAACGGAGGCTCAAGTAAGCCGAAGTCCGAAGGGTCCGGAGAATAATACGGATCCTGGATATCCGGAGGCGGATAGGACGGAGGTGGAGGTGGAGGACGAGATGGCGGATCGGCGGATGACGGACCCGCGGATGCCAAGGAGCACTGATGCTTGGGGAGAGAGGCCAACCAAGCGGATGTGTAGTCCAGTTCCTTAAGTTTGAAGGGACGTAGGGACGAATCCATCAGGGAATGAACCTGGGATGGAGTGAGTGGCTCATTAGTCCGTTTAGAGGAATGGGAGGACTTGGAAGAAAGGTCCAACGGTAGGGCGGATGAGGATGAAGCGAGTTTGGCCGCCGTTTTTCGTGCTTTGACTTGTAGCTTTAAACGTGCGTACCGCTCCTTAGTACGAGCAAGCTCGGAGGATAAGGAGCGAAAGTCCGATGCAGGCGGCAGTTGGCCACATGAGATGGGGGATGTGGCGGCAGTATTGCACTGTGGAGGAAAGGATTCCGACAACAGCGGTTTGGGAGGCGGAGGCTCCAACATATCATGTTCGGTAGTAATTGTGAGAACCTCAGCATTCTCAAAGGATGGCGGAACAGGGGAAGCGGATGAGCGAGGAAGGGAGGATACCCTCGGCGTCCCCTTTGCTCGCGGCATCGAAGCGGACGCGGATGGCAGTGCTGAGACGGAGGTAAGCACGGTAATCCGGAAGTGAACAGCATGGCGGCTAGAGAAGAAAAGGTGAGAGCCACCGCTCCGCCTCGACTTTACATACGATGGAGGCTGCACAGTGGAGATGCGCAGTAGCTAAGCGAACCAGAAGAACTCGTTTTATTTCTAGTAGAAACAGCATTAGAGAATGAGAATGCTAATAAATTGGGTAATGTATTTTTTGACGGCAAGTAGAAACACACACAATAAATCAGGCTGCATGTATATTGCAAAGTTGCTACAAAAATAAATAAATAATTTTTTTTAAACAAAAGCTTAGTTTATGCATTCGATTTCAAATTTAGCTTGCAATTTTTTTTTTATTATTTTATTTTCTGGTGATGACCTGAGAGTTGGGGTCAGGGAAGACCGGTGGGGAGAGGGGGAAATATTGGGGGAGGGGGTCCATGGCTCACGCTAGCCCACCCCTAGCGCCGTCACTTAGCAGCGCTACCCGTTAAATAAAGTCAGAATTCCACATTTCTTTCTACGATCACTTTAGATATAAAAATTAAAAAATAGAGAGCTTTGTCTTTCCTCTCCCCCTCAACTCTGCCAACAGTTACACACAGACAGGGGTGGTTTGTTAGTCTGTGCATGCAGTTATACTTTTTATCTGGCATCCGGTAAGATGGTGGTATGGGGGGGTCTGTCGATCGCCTTGGGGTCTAGACTGGGATCAACAGATTTAAGAGCAAATTTTTTTTTTACTCCAACCTGTGCCAAAATATTATTAATTTTTTCAATTCATATATATTTTGTTTTATAAATCAATTATAAGTATTTCCGACTGAGATCCATTTTTCTGAATGAGAATTTTTCTTCCAAAAAAAATTTGACCGTGGTAATATTGCACACTGAATGTTTAGACATATTTAGTAGATTTGCATTACTAGAACCTATGTCGCTCTTTTATTATTCATTTAATAATAAGACCATAATCGGAGCATTGGTTATGATGGCTTCTACGCGTAGCGATTGTGTCTATCTTTCTTCAACTGCCGTATTACCTGTACCAATCACGGTTACCCACTATGAGTCATAGGCTCATGATTTTTTAGCATAGGCAGTTATTGTATTTATTTAAATTCTTGTTTTTTATTTGCATGGCAACGAAAAACTTAACGGTTATAACTAATGGTCATTTTAATATTTTTCAGTTTTACCGCAATTCTTATCAGTCAAGACAAGCAATTTTTTAATTTTGAATTTTTTGAGTAGCGTGCTTCATGCCGTTTTTTATTTTTATTCGTTTCGCCCTTGTTTTTTATACTTGTACTACATATATTAAAGCCAGTGGCACACCTAGAAGGGGGGGGGGGGTAAAAGGGGGAACTGTGGCAATTTCCCTCTTCTAAGACTCGTAATGAAGACAAAATGGGCAACCTTCATTTTTTTTTCCTTCCGTTTCCAAACTGGATAAAGTTTTCATTCGTTTTATGCCGCATTATAATTAAAGGAAAATTACATCCATTTTGACATGCATGTTTTACTTTTGGATCACTTACACGATAACTAAACACAAGAATTGAGGTAAGAATACGTTATGTACGTCCGATACAACAATTTAATTACTGCTTTACCAAAACAGGACACGGAGACCGCCATTGTTTTGCTGGAACGTGCAGAAATTAATGCCGACAGACGTCACTTTTCGATTTCTACTCGCAGCCGATTGAGATAGCTCTGTTGGCTGTGAGAGCTCAAGTGTCCGACGGCCTTAGCTGGCCAGGGACGTGTAAGGCCGTCGGACGCTTGAGCTCTCACACAGTTGGGAGGTGGATCGTAGTTTTCGATCGGGGGTGGAGGAGCGTTCCAGGGAATGGCCACATCTGCGATCCTCGGTGCGGGATGGAAATGGCGAGGCGGGATGCGGAGGCGGAAGAGAATCGGGAGATTTAGCAGTCTTCCAGTCGTCTCCAGGAGAATCAGGTTAAGATGGTGCGGGGCGAGGACGACGGCCTGGGCGATTTTTGTTGTAGCAGGGTTTTCGAGAGATGTCGACTGTCGAGGTGAGGAGCTACTTTCGGTATTAAACCACGGAACAAGGATTCCGATTCATGGATGGGTTGATTGTGGAGTAGATGGCGCATTGAGTCGTGTAGATTCGTGGCCGTGTTTAGAGCTACTTCTTGCAGCAAAAGTGTTGAGTTGAAGAGGGCTCGTGTGAACCAATTCATGGCGTGGTAAGTAGCGAAGTAGCTTTTCCAGAACACTTGGTTAATGAGAAATGCTACATTGCAAGTGTCATCCGGAGGAGGGTCGGTGTATAATCGTGCACATAGCACATTGGCTGCAGTACTAAGGATGTCCGCTTGGGAAGCATCCCGGAGGCCTAGGCGGAGGATACGGGCATTGTCTGCGAGGACAAAAATGGGACCTGCCGTCTGACTAGGGAGGTAGAGAGAGGAACCGAAGTCTAACTTTGTATTTGCCGTCAAGAATTCTGATTGAGGATAGGTGTCAAAATTGCATGGCCGTTCCATCATCTATAGGGCGGAAGAAGTAATTTTCGCGGCCCGGGCGAGGCGGAGGTGGATCTTTATCTAGTTCAAGAGGTGAGCCATTTCCGAGAAGCATGCCACCGTTGCGGAGGAGAGTTGTTAGTAGTGTTGTTGATATCCCCAATAACGGAAGTTGATTGGGTTACTGGTCGCGGAGGATAAACCCGAAACCTGTAGCAATGCCTCTGTTTTTTGGAGACCGAGTCGTTGGTTGTGGAGGGTTTATACAGGAAGCAGTCTAGGATGACTCTTTCAACTGTCTTCAAAAGTTCAGGAAGGGGGATTTCGGAAGAGTCCGGGTCACCTTCAAACGGAGGCTCAGGACGCCCGGAAAGGGATGGGTCCGGTGAATAATAAGAATCCTGGTCGTCGCCTGTGAAAGCATCAGGTGGCGGTATGAGGAGCAGAGCCAGTGGGGAGGGGAGCGGACGCGGACTGGCAGGAGCGGTGGAGGGTCCTGCTTCCACCACGGAGGGATAGTGCGTTTAGAAATGGAGTCCAACCAGTAGGATGTATAGTACGTTGTGGCACCTTCCGCTTGAAGGTGCGGAGGGAGGAATCCTTGAGGCAATGTACTTGTGACGATGTAAGTGGTTCGGTGGTAAGGAGGGTTGTGGGACGTTCAGGCACCGAATGTTGAGAGGAACGTGAGGACAAGTCCAGAGGCATCAAGTGAGGACTCACGGAGGAGGCCAGCTTGGCCGCAACCTTCCGTGCTTTAAGTTGAAGTTTAAGGCAGGCATATCGTTCCTTTGTGAGAGAAAGTTTTTCTGAAAGGGAAAGTAACTCCCTCGCCGGAGGTGGCTGCTACATGGGATGGGAGATGTGGCTGCAGTATCGCAAGGCACGGAAAATGATTTGGAAAGGAAGGGATTCGGAGGGGACTTCAAAGAATCCTGTTCCGTTATTAGTTCAAGATAATGCGGAACGATGAGTACGGGAGGAGGAATCATCCTTAGGTGTTCCCTTAGTTTGAGGCATCACAGTGCGGAGATGGTAGCAAAGGGTGAACGTAGGAAGCGGAGGCTTGACAGACGTTTCACAGAGCGAAGTGAACAGCGTGAGAGAAGAAATGGTGAGAGTCACCGCTCTGCTTCGTCTTTTATATGAAGAAGGCTGCGCAATAGACCTGCGTAGTAGGTAGCGAACTGGAAGGACATCTTTTCTCTAGAATTGAACAACATTGAGAAGGAGAATGCTATTTAAAAAAAGGTAATGATATTTTCAAGACAACTAGAAAGGTGATTTATGCTTGTTTATAACCTCTTTATAACTCACTTAAACGCAAGAATAATTAAAATCCGCTGCGCACAGCATTAAAAATAAAAACAAAGAACCGGTGATTTACCATTAATTTTACAGATTCCATTGTTAGCAAAAGCGTGTTAACTTGGATGCGTATTTTTTTTTGTTTCGATCAAAAAACATTTGATCAAAATAGGCAATAATATTACATAAGAAAAAGTACGAGTTGTTTAAAACTGCATTTAGTTAAAGGTACATTCAGTAGCGTGCGCAGATTCTCACCCCCACCCCCTCCTCCAAAAACTTTTAGTAAAAGGGCACAGAAACAAACATTTTTTCTGGGGGCCTTTTTTTTTACTTTTCTTTTCCTTTTCTACCACTTTCTTAACGTTTTTTTTTGCCCTTTAGGCACCACTAAATGTCGACACAAAAAAAGCCTTTTTATTTTACAAAAAGGGTATTTTGCAAAGCGGGCAGGGACAATATCATCCCCCCCCCCCTCCCCTCTTGTGCACGCCACAGGGTATATTCCTACCGGTTGGCTTTTCCGTATGGCTCAGTTTTGAAACACCAGAGTTAAAAACACGCTCAAGCTCGACGTATAAAACGGATAAAAACACTGGTACCCATTCAGAGCATTTCAAGGGTTGACTGCATTTTCAGAGGATTAAAAATAAAAGGCATAAACTCACAAGATCGCGACCGCGACCTGGTTGTCTGGATGTTGATTTTGTGAGTGTTGTGTGTTTTTTTTTTAAGTCCTTTGAAAATGGAGCCAACCCCTGAAATGCTCTGAAATGTTAGGTACCAGTGTTATTTCTCCGTTTTACGCGTCGAGCTTGAATGTCTCTTTAACTGCACCAAACGCATTTTTTAACCATTCCTTTTGCAACATTAGTTCAGACCTGCGCAAATGTTGCAAATGCAAATGTCAATGTCGCAAAAGCTATTTCGCGCAGGATGCTCGAAATTAGTGAGAAGGTATGTCCTTTTAACACCCTTTGCTACCAGCACCATCTAGTGAGAAGAAATGGTACTAAAATTAGTAAATTTTAATTTTTTTCTTTTCTTTTTTATTGTTAGTACATGGAATAAGCATAAAAATATTTTACTTCCGGGATACCAGCATCCAACTTTAAGTGTTGAATAAATACATATCAAAGGCTGTAAATCAGCAGGGAGACAACCTCAGAAACGATTACGTCATGTGCAGTGACGTCGTCAAAATGGCCACCAAGCAGTTTCTTTAAAGGCGTATATCTCAGAAACTACTGAACGGATTGTGATCAAGGTGTCTTCATATTTTGCTGTAAATATATAATAGTTTTCGTTTTATTCCTGAATTTCGAGATTTTTTCCATATTTCTTGTAATTTTCTTTACTAGCTACTGCCAAAATGAAACATTTACCCAAAATTAAATGTTACATTGTTGAAAATAATTTTTTAATCACTATCATTACAGAATGAGTGTTATGGCATGCTTACATAGCAATTAGGCTAGTACACTTGTAATTAATGTCTGTATGTATACATGTGTAAGTAAATAATGAACGGTTTACTAATAATCAACATTATCATTTATGAATACTCTTTGTTCTTAACAAAGGAATTACGTTAGCAACTTTACTTTGAATATAATGATTGTGTAAGTGCTTACGCTAGCACGACATGGTTAAGTTATAGGTTAGATTGGGTTATTATAGGTTAGGTTGTTTACTTGTATAACATTGGTTAAGATTAAGTATGTCCCACTAAAAAACGTAGACTACGAGATGTTGAGCATGTGGAAGTCGTGTCAATGTAATTAGCTCCTGTCGTTATTCATCCATTCTTGAACAATGACCTTCGCATGTACACAGACTGCATCAGAGACCAGGTTTTACACAGTGGCACTGTGTACATCGTTCCTTGCACTTACACGTAACCAGTTCCTGGCAATGTTTGCTTAAGTCTGGAAGCGCACTCCAAAGAGGTGTGAACCTGTGCCATCATCTGTTTTCCCTCCCCACTGAGATGCATCCTGAATCTGAGGGTTTGGTGGGAAACGTGTCTTCAAATAAGCTGACATTGTATCCTGTGTGTTCAAAAAACCTGCAGCTCGTGAAGTGAAGTCATTGCACTTGCTCGAACGCCTGTTGCATCAGCCGTAAACATTGATGTGCCTTTGTACACATGTTGACACCAGGAACGAGTATAATATTTCAGCAATACATTGAAGGCGTTATAAGTACCTACAAAAAGATGCGATTAGAAAGAGTTAGTAGAATGGATACTGTATTTATTTGACCATAACATCAATAGAAATAGACAGAGACGACGCACGACCATTCACCCACCCAAACCCCAGCGGCAGATGTTAAGTGGAAGATACCACCATCAGCAGAGTTGTATCTTCCACTTAGACTGAGAAAACCGGAGTACCCGGAGGAATCCCTCGTGCAACGGGCGGGAAACAAATAGAGAAAAACCCGTACATATACACTTCCCATCACCAGGATCGAACCCGGGTCTGTAAGAAGCCAGAGATGTACAGCTGGGACCAGGACGCCTATCAAATCTGACGCCTCAGTGCTCGCAGCTACCAGTGTACCCTAAAGTTTAAAGTGGCAAACTTGCTAGTCTATAGGGGTTCTGGTAAAAGGATAGCAGTCACACGTTAAGTAAAGGTCACACGCAATTTTAAACAGTTTTTAATCGAAGATAGGAATAAATAAGAACTCCTCAATATGCTGGCAGCTAATCGTGAGCCCTGGTAAAGAACTATTTTGCACTTTCAAGAACACAGTGTTGTCATCAACTGGAGAATATACTATAGCCTCAATATCACCATCATCGCATGAAGAAGAAGTTGGAAGGCTTCTTTTCCATGCATCGAACGTTGCTAATTGCTATACATGGACGCAGCAAAGTTGCTATTAAAACAGTAAATTCGGACGTGGTTTCCATGGCTTTATTTGCATTTCCACGCATCACAAAAACCGAATAACTGTTTACTGAGTATGACACCCGAAACAACTTGCAATATTTGCCCATTCGTGGATTGTCTTCTAATCTTCCCAGCAATGTATCAAGAGTTGATTTCGTTCTTCCATGCATTCACTGGGTATGACACAGTGTCGTTCTTTTGTGGTATTGCGAAAACAATTGCCGGGAAAGCTTGGATGTCCTTTCGTGATGTTGACTTTGTGCTCCAAGAAATTTCTAATTTCAACAACAGCAGTTACATATGAACCCAAGGCACAATATTAGCCTTATGCAAAGGCAGACGTATACCACCAAATCCTCAGATTCAGGTTGCATCGCAGTGGGGAGGGAAAACAGATGATGGCACTGGTTCAGACCGCTTTGGACCACACTTCCTAACATAAGCAAACATTGCCAGGAACTGGTTACGTGTAAGTGCAAGGAACGATGCACACAGTGTCGCTGATTTTTAAAATGAACTCCGATGCACTGCACTATTTTGTGTACATGCGAAGGTCATTGTTCAAGAACGGCTAAGTAATGATAGGAACTTACTACATTGACACGATTTCCAAATGTTGAACATCTCATAGTTTACGTTTTTTAGTGGAAAACACTTAAAGGCTTAACCATTGTAATACAAGTAAATACTTAACCTAACCTAATAACTTAACCAGATCGTTAGCATAAACACTTTACCCAACCACTGTATTCAAAGTACAGTTGCTAGTGTAACTTTTTTCTTGAGAATAAATAGTATTCATAAATGATGATGATTATTATTAGTAAGTGTTCATTATTTACTTACACACGTATACACAGACATTAATTACAAGTATACTAGCCTAATTAATATGTAAGCATACCATAACATCCATTCAGTACTTTATAGCGATTTTTAAAAACTTTTTTTTTCAACAATGTAACATTTAATTTTGGGTACATATTTCATTTTGGCAGTATTAGGAAATGAAGGAAATTACAAGAAATATGGAAAAAAAATCTAGAAATCCAGGAATAAAACAAAAACTATTTTGTTTTACAGCAAAATATGTAGACTCCTTGATCACAGAAAAAAAATTTAGCTTTAAAATGAGACCTGTTTCATTAAAATCCGTTCAGTAGTATCTGAGATATGCGACTTTAAAGAACCTGCTTGGCAACCATTTTGATGACGTCACTGCACGTGACGGAATCGTTTCTGAGGTTGTCTCCCGGCTGGTTTACAGCCTTTGATATGTATTTATTCAACACCTAAGGTTATGAAGTTGGTATCCGGAACTGAAATATTTTACGCATATTTGCTGGTTATTCCACGTACTATGTATAAAAACGCTGTATTCAACAGAGTTCAATTATTTTTGTATTTACGAGGGGTGAAAAAGGCCTATTACCGTAATAATAGGAATTATAATAAAAAGAAGCTAGGGAGCACAATTTTTGCATAAATTTGCTTACAGTTTATATTTCGACATAGGCAAACGCGATGCCTTCTTCAGAACAATGCAGAATAGTCACAAATGGCTACCCGCACATCTGTCTGGGTCTGTGGACAGCACTTATTACTGTGATGCCCACACTACATCGTGGCTAAAACATTTTTTTTTAATGGTTGAATAGATGATTTGCTTTTGTTCTGAAGAAAACATCGCACCAATCGACGTCGAGATATAAAATGTAAAAAATATTGTGTGAAAATAGTGCACCCTGACTAATTTTATTGTAGAAGTTGCTTGGCAACTATAGAGATAATTATGTAACTTAAACCAGCCAACAGTCTGGATTAAATACTGGCCTTTTGATTTCTTCCTGATTTAAGTTAACCTCTTCTGCACCAATGACGAGCTTAACACGTCATAAACAAGACAAGGGTTGCTTGAGGCAGTTAAAACAAGTTCGGCTCTGCGCGAGTTGGCAAACTATACTCGGTTTGTACGAAGCCAACTCTAGAGACGGCCGTGGTTGTTATTGTACAGGCGCGTGCCTTAAAGGCGCCTTTCACATTTTCAACTCCTAGATGAAGCACCGAAAAATCTTCGAGCAATGTAAAAAAAAAACTGCGGTAAATAAAAAATGCAACAACACTATTCGCAACAGCGCCGCGATTTTCATAACGAGAACAAGATCACGTGACCCACATCAGCCTATTGGAGGATTGCGAATCTGGAACGTGAATGCTGTGCTTCAAATATGGGCAACGCTATCGTAATGGTGAACAAGCGCCTTTAAGCTTTTTCAAGTTGCTCGGCCAGGTTGAGCCCCATTTGTATGGCCGATAAACTGCAGATTACAAAAATAAAACTCCCTTCAAAGGGTTTAAAAATATTAAATCGAAAAAAGGTGGCATTTTTGCTAGTGACATATAATCTATAGGGCATCATTCTCTTGTCGGATGGCAAATTTCGTCTCAGAATCCCGAACGGAGCGACCAATTTTGTTTTGCTTTGTCTTACCTTCTGCTGCAGGAATTTCATGATGGAATCAACCACCGCCTGCGGAGTGTTTGGTCTCGACTTGGCGTAGACGGCAGCATGGGTAGAACCCGCGAAAAGATGTTCAGAGTCCGCTGCCATCTTTTCTTCAACTAAAAATAAGGCAGGTAAAAAGAATTTAAAATTGTGTTTGTTTGCCGAAGGCCTTCGCCCCCTCCTGATAACGGCGATAACCTTGGAATTACGTAACGTTCAACCTTCAATAGACGTAATGAGCTTGTGAGCAGTTTAGCAATCAAGTTACATATCAGCAAGAATAGCAAAAGGAAGCCGCCGCCCCCCCCCCCCCCAACCCTCATCAATTCTTAATATCAGTATGAGTACAGTACCTTGTTTCTTACACGGGCATTACTGTGATTTACTTTTTATTTATACGGTAAATCCTCTATTTGTAGCCAGTGGTACTAGTAAAAAATCAAGCCGTTTTGACCCGGCTACAATTAGAGACCGGCTACAAAAAACTGGCTACTACAAAATTGAGAAAGGGAATTTACGGTATCAATACATGTAAAACGTGTGTCTGACATTAAAAACGGTAAATAATATCACGTGAATGATTTTACCATTACTCTTTAATAAACTGAACAATGTGGTAACCATTAATAAATACGATATTTTTTCAAGATGAAGCCATTTTGACTCGGCTACGAGAGAACAGGCTACACCTAGAGACCGGCTACTACTAAGTCATGATTGGGAAAACACGCGGCTACAATTAGAGAATGGCTACAGTTAAGGACCCGGCCACAAATAGAGGATTTACGGTATCAACAATTCTGCAGACATGTGCAGCACACAAGTTCTGTTATTAGCAGCAATGTGACCGGGTAACTTACATAAAATTTAATATTTTTTATCTTTCGACGCTGTATTTACGGGGAATCTTTTCCACGAAAACCTGTCTGACGCGGACGAACACTTTCATAGTTCACACTATGTATGTCGGCGTCAGACAGACTTCCGTTTAAGATTTCTAACGTTATAACTAGGACGGTGAGCTTACAGACCCGATAGTAAATAAGGGGTGAGTAAAATAATCAATTATTTACTGTTTGTTTATAAAAGTTAAACAAACAGTAAATAATTAAATACACAAATCGACACAAAATTGAAAGAATAAATAAAGAATAAATAAAAAGTAAATAAATCAAGAAGAATTTAGAAATCTACATGTAAACAAAGAAGTAAAGAATAAATAAATAAATAAAAAACTGAGTAAAGGACAAATACGGGCGTGTTAGGGTAAATAAGGGTAAATTACGATAAGCAAAGGTAAAGTAGGGTAAATACGGGCACATAAAGTTAAATAAGGGTACATAGTCGAAAAAGGGTAAATAGGGGTAAAAAAAAGGATCAATAACTGTTCATAATCAGTTAAGGAAAGAAATAGACGATCAATAAACAAGGGTAAAAAAGAAATAATTATTCAACGGCAGATAGGTCCTCCAGTCAACTTTTATTTTTACTTACCACTCGTTTACTTTAAAATACTAATCCAAACACACATCTTTTTGAAGTACAGGTTTTGTGCTACTAAGAGGCCTTTCGCCGCCATTACTTTTTCTAAGTAAAAAAAAAAATGGCTAATTCATTTTATTACTCCTAACGCCTTGCTTATTATTGCTTATTTCTGTGCGCAGTCAAGACTCAGTTTTAACTAAATAAATACAGATGCAAACCTATTGCCGTTGCCTTTTGGACTAAGTTAAAATGTAAAGACTGCCTGAGCGGGAAATGAACCCTGGAACTTTGAGACTAAAGGGTCGAGGGGGTTTTAATTCATTACTTAAATGCCTTAAATCACATTTAATCACATTGACATTTAAGTCAAAAAGGCAACGGAAATTAAGTTTACTTGTGTATTTATAGGGGGATAGGTTGGTGGATTTTCATTTAATGTGAGAACGATCGGTGGTAGGCCTATACGTCTTCTGAATATTTTTTTCAGAAGTTTATACACATTTTCCCCGGGTTTTGTGATGCTAAATGGTGTTAGAATGAAGAGCAGTGTCGGTCAGCACAAAAATGAAGTGATTTGGCGTGGTGTCCCTTATCTAGATCATTAACATAAAGTGAAATTTAGGAAGGTGACGTAACTATAATATTTGGGCAAGGGAAATTTGGGGGGAGAGAATTGTAATTATTACAGCCGAAATAGTTTGACTTACATGGTCGCCGGGCTGCATTGCTTGGAAGTGAGGGAAAAGGAGAGGATTACAATCGAGGATTGGCTTTGGCCTTTACAAATGTTTCCATAGAAATGCGAGAATTAACATTGTGGAACATAGCGATCATTCTGTAATACATTGTTACACTTTAACAACCTCTGGGAAAGGCGAACTGCAGCGTTTCCTCCTGAAACAGAGGTCCGCTGTGATACGGTCTGATGGAAAGACGTCATGGGATGAAGGGCACCACGATGGGGCATATAATGGTGCAATAGCGGTTCAGCTGCGGATGCAGGGTGAATCCCAACATTTATGTACCGTTAATCAAGCCCATTTGGTTTTTCGTCCTGCTGGTGCAATAGCGGTTCAGCTGTGGATGCAGGGTGAATCCCAACATTTAT
>JAHWFP010090823.1:173627-188188 GCA_023313725.1 Lithobius niger
TGCAATAGCGGTTCAGCTGTGGATGCAGGGTGAATCCCAACATTTATTTGACCGCTAATCGAGCCCATTTGGCTTTCCGCCCTAATTATTTGTGGCGGTCAAACCTTTAAAATACGATAGCACGGTGACCACTCACATTCAGGTCTAAAATTATAGGAATCTTGTCCAAAAATATAGGAGAAATACAGGAATTTAATTGTGAAATTATGGGCAAAATATACGAATTTCTATTCGAATTTTTATTTTGGTCGTCGCTTAAGGTCAGATATTTGGGGTTCTGGCCGAATCCTGAGCTCCGTTGGACTCACGATGCAGCAGCCGTCAAAGGAATCTCTCAGCGTGCCTGAATGTGCTGACGTCTCTTGTCAACAATAAGTCGGTCGCCAAGCTTGGCACCCTGGCCAGCATCTTCAAGGTGTATTTGCGCTCGTGCGCGTACTTAAACATTCTGGTCCTGGTTAGTTCGCAATCGGCCCTCCGTAGTGTTCAGATTTCACTTAACGACGGGCTTCGGGTGGTCTCGGGGTGTCTGCCATCCACACCCGTTAATGCTCTGTTGGTTGAAACGGACGAAGGCCCAAGGGAGTGTACGTCCAGTCTGAATGCATTTTCTGCTGATGGAAGATCATTCTTCGGAGGGTCAGCTTTTGCAGGAGAAGTGATCGTTGCACAAGGCTGAATGGCGGGAAGAGATGGTTGTGTTGACGTATAGGTGGAGGTGGGAGTTGGTTTTAATTAGCTGAAACCGTAGAAGATGGCCCCATAGCCGAGACAGGGACGGGATTAATGTTACAAGGGACCAAGATGGGAGGCGGCATGGATCTGGTTGGCAAAGGAATTCCAAAAGCCTGAGATGGAGTTGGACCAGTTGAGAACGTAAACAATGAACAACCGGAGCATGAAGAGACCGTTGATAATGAAGAAGGGGTTGGGTTCCGAGGTGACAAGGAAGAAGTTACACCTGTTGGAGCCAGAGCATGCGATTGATAGAGTTTTTTCTTTCCTGTTCTTCATCTGTGTCGAACGGATTTTTACAGCCTTATTCTTTTTGCAGATAGTAGCCAGTCTTTAAGCGTGATCGACAAACATATTGTGCACGGGTCAAGATCGAAATTACATTCACTATGGTTTTGGGAGGCGGTGTGCAAATCATACCTCTTGCGTTTTGAAACAATGGCAAGACAGGTGCATTTGTCAGGTTTCCTGACTTTTGTTTGGATCCCAACCACGAAATAAGGCGGAGGAACCAGACAAATCCCCACGGCGTTTCGGAGCCAAGACGACTGGCATGAAAGGGTCGAACGAGTAGTAGCGCTAATAGCGCACCAAGAAGAGGAGCAGGGCGCGGTAGTACGAGGGTGGTAGAGAAATCCCCAGATAAGTAGAGATAAGGACAGATGAATGCCGAAAAGTGGGTTAAAGCACTGGAAGGCCGAGGCGATCAATGGTAGATAATGAGTGCAAGTCAAGCTGAGAAGAGGCTACCCACAGTTGTTCATGGGCGAAGCCAACAACTAGGGCAGGGCAGAATCTCGAGTCCACGGTTTGAAGGGTAGGGGTGGGGGAACATCGAGTGCAGAAAAACAGAGCGAAATTCACGTTTCCTCAAATGTAAATGCTGAATTGTAAGGATGTAAATGTACTCGGTGGAGAAGGAAGAAAAGAAACTGAGGAACGGAAGATTTCCTCTTTTGCGCAGAAAATTCGCCGGGAGAAAATAGTTGACATTAACAGTAATGTTCAATTTACATTAAGTTTGTTTATAAAAATGTATGTATTATTATTATTATTACTATTTTATTTTGTGGAATGACGACTGACCACATCAGGGAAGAAGTCAGAACCCATGGGTTTGGAAGACGATGGTAGGGTAGAGAGGCTGACGAGATGGCCGTCCACGGGAATGGCAGGAATGGCCGTTCACGGGATGAAAAATTCGATGCGAGACTGCAACGAACTGATCAGGTAAGACGTACGGGAGTTGATGGAGGGCGACACATGATACGATGGAGGTGCATTAGCAAGGGAACGAAGGAGCAAAGGATATTTCGTGGCGAAGGATTTAACCAAAGGAAGGATGTGCCAAGGAGATGGCAACACACCGATTCAGACGAAGGATGAGTTCAACCAAAGTGTCTGCATCCTGAAGGCGCAAGTTGGTTCGAATGAATGTCGGGGAACAGAGAAAACGAAGGGTTTCCGGGAAAACAAACGGGGCCGGACGAGGGCGACGGCACGGCGAGACGAATGCAGGTCAGAGAGAAAAGCTGCAGCGAAGTACCTTCGAGGCGAAGGAAGGGTCCAATGAAGGATCAAGTGAAGGATGCACCAAAGAGTAGCAATACGCAGCTTCTTCTCGGTCTCTGACAATTTCATCACGACATTGCCGCCAAAGTTATCCAAGTCCACATCGACAACACTACTGTGGTGGCTTACCTCCAGAAGGGGTGGGGGGATGTACTCGTTTCCGGACGCTTCACAACGTAACGTCGGAAATCTTTCACTTATGCCAGTCACTTCACCCACCTCTTCTCTCCCTACACATTCCAGGCAACCGCACTGTGGTTGCAGACTCTGTCCCGTTGTTCTCTGCTGTCAGGGGAATGGACCCTCAAGACATCAGTAAGTGTCTCTTTCTACTATGGGTTCGCCCCATGGTAGACCTCTTTGCCACGACATTCAATGCCAGACATCTCCAATTCGTCAGTCCAGTCCCCGACAACCGAGCATGGGCAGTGGATGCCGTCACTCTCAACTGGAATCATCTCTTCGGTTACTTATTTCCCCCACCAAAGCTCCTACCTCTGGTTCTCCGCTAGATCTCTCAGTCCTCAGGTCAGTTCATAATGGTGGCTCCGAATTGGCCCTCAGCAGCGTGGTTCCCGCTACTACCCCACTTGTTAATAGACTCTCCACGACGCCTTCCGGACGCGCCCTCCCTGCTCTCCCAACACAGGGGAACCATGCTTCATCACCAACCTCAGTCATTACGCTTACACGGGTGGCTTTTATCATCCGATTACTCGAAGCCACAGGCATTTCTATGGCTCAGGCCTCTCGCATCGCATCCGGAGCCGTCTGGGCCTCAACGAAAAACATTTATGACAGCCACTGGCAACGATGGTTTCATTGGTGTATCACACAACACGTTGATCCAGTCAACCCCTCTGTTCCAGAACTCCTGCGATTCCTAGAGCATCTCTTCCATGGCGGTCTTCGTGGTCGCACTATCCTCGTTTACCAATCGGCCCTATATACGGTCTTTTGTGCTGCCAGCAGTCTTTCCCTCATTGACAAGTGTGTATCGGCGCTCGCCAAATCATTTGGTATCGAACGACCGGTAACCCGTCGACTCTTCCCAGACTGGGACTTGTCCCTCGTCCTTCTTCCCTTCATTCAGCACCTTATGAACCATTGGTTTCTTGTGCCCTCAGTTACCTAACTCGGAAGACAGTTTTCTCACTGCAGCGAGGTTCAGGCCTTATCGGCCACTCCAAGCGACTGGTTCTTTCTCAACGACCACTCACGTGTTACTCCACGATCCTCGTTCCGAGCTAAACTCAACGCCTTTTGAACGGTCTTGAGAGAAGTGATATCATTTAGCCAGGGAAAGGCCGCCAAGGTTGATCCAATTAGCCAAGTTAATCGCACCTACTAATAGTTCGAAAGCAAATGAAAACTAGAACATTGCTACTTGCAGGACGAAACCAAAGCAGTACCGATAACGAAAACATCAACTGTTTAGACGAGATAAGGTACTACACTAATAAACATGAAAACATAAAAACGTGAAAAAAGGTAACCACTGTCCTCAAAACGGAACGAAAGCAAAAAAAAAAAAAAAAATGGACCAGAAAACTAGATTGGCTTTTCCATCTCATAATTGCCAAGAAGAAAAAATGGATTTCATCAATTTGGACCAAAACAATGTGATGTGTACCCCAAAACAAAACTCGTAAAGGATTCCCGCCACGCTTTTTGGTCGTGTGAAGTCGTGATAGCAAACGCCAAGCTCTTTCGACAAGCTAATTTCGAGTTCCGTTTCGGTTACGAGACTTCAACCGTTAAATGAAATAATAGAAAATTGCACATATAATATATTGCACATTTTCATATATTTCATTTAACCTTCGAACTATTACTCGGCTTGGCGAAAGAACTTGGTGTTTGATACCACGACTTCACACGGCCGAACAGCTTGGCGGGAATCCTTAAGTTTTGTTTTAGGGTAGATAGCATATTCCATATACAGGGAGGCCCATAAAAAACGCAACAGCAAAATTTTTCTAGGTATAAACTTTTTTGTTAGCACCCTCTAGAACCGTAATGGGTCATATGCTGTTCAACAGAACGGGTAGTTTTGAAAGTTCCTTTACGGTTCTGGAAGGTGCTAACAAAAAAGTTTGTACTTAAACAAAATTGTCTGTTGCTTTTTTAAGGGCGCGCGGCGTATGCTACAGCTTGCAAGCCCTTGTGTTTAGAGTGTGCTAGAATTTCGCCCACCAATTGCAGATCCCCAAGCCCTTAAATTTCATCACTCTGTTCAATTCAAACACCATTCAACTCCAGCACAAACCAAATTTTGTCAACACATAAATGATTTACATAAACCCCTAGAAAGAAATCCGTGAAAAATTAAAAGCTTATACCATTTCATCAATTCAGTCAACGACTATGAACAACAACTGGTAGTTTTGGGAAGAACGTATGCATGAACCGAATACAGGAGGCGACGTCTATACCCTTACAATGCTAACGTTTAACCCATGGGTTGGATAAGCCACGTTGGTGATAAGGATTAATCCTCTTGTTTTCGACGAAAATTGGAACTTTATGTTGGCTTCATGTGTTCTTTTATTGTATAAATAGACATAAATCGCTGGAAATAAAATAATATTAAGGAAAATTGGAAAATTCTTACCAATTTTCCTTAAAATTTCTTTTATTTATAACATTGCGTGAAAGTTTCAAAGGCTTAGAAGCCGTAGTAATAAAACTGTTTCTTTTACTTTCCACAGGTTCGTTTAAAATGCTCATTCTCACAAATAGAATACACACTCAGTATTCGCTAATTTTCGACAGTCCGAATTCAAATTACGGCGCGAGCAGCAGTGTAAACGAAAGTAAAAAAAAAAAAACAACAGCACAACGCCTAAATTAGACTGTCGAAGCGTATTCTCACCCCTTTTAAAGGGACAACCGGCCTGCCTTATAACATTCCGCCTGCCTTTTAACAGTATAACAGCTACGCGAAGATCGCCATCCGCGCATTAACCAGAGCCAAGGTCGGATGGGTGGTAGCTACGTTCCTCGCAGCGAGGAACGTAGCTCCTGTCTCGGTTGGCTTTGGGAATAGTACACGAAATCGCATGTAGTTAAAGATTGTGTCGTCACAAACCGGAATGATTCTCGTATTTAACATCTCAATTTATAATATTCTAGGCTAGTGTCTTATAATTTTGCTTCGGCGATCTATTGGAATAATTAATTTAATTTTTACCGCATTAGTATTTTAGATTTTTGATTTCATGATAATTATTAGAAAGTTAGTATACGCACACACAGAGACGAAACGTCATGATTATTGTAAGCGCGCAAAGCATCATATACGTATAGAACACAGTAAATAAAGTTAACAATTATTCAACAGAAAATCTCCTAGACGCCACATTTTAAAACGGATTTTTACCAAGGGATTGACTAACGGTCTCAGACGACCCGTTTCGTGTACTTAATTTTATTTTGTATCTGGCTGGTGCGCCACTTCGGCATAAGAGGATTTTAGTTGAATACCTTCTTCAGCTATGTCATTCTGGAGCATGTAAACTGTAACAAAACCGACGGGCGCAGGTAAGAGATAGATACCAATGTTCACAAATTAAAACAAACTTCAGGGGCAACCTCTCTGATTTTTACTCTGGGAAGCTATTTTTATTTTTAAAGCCACATTAATATTACGACTTATAACACTTTTAAGTCATTGAAGGTTATCTGGAGGTTAAAAATCAAAGTGGAAAACAGGATCTTTGACATACCAAAATCGACATGAGCACAAGGCGCCAGCAAATATAGCAGTAGCCATTTGGTGAGCAGTGACGACGTTCAAACATTTTTAGACAGCGACAGTGACGTTCCCGTAAAGCATGCAGATATAACCTTGAATTTTTCTTTATTTGTTTTAACGTTTTTACTATTTGTATTCAGTACAGATAACAATGTTCAAGCATTTGACTCAATTAATATTTCCACTTCAAATTTAACGACACCTTGTAAAAATCTGAAATGGAAATATTAATCGACTTCAACGACACATTGTGAAAAAAAAAAAAAAAAAAAAAAAACATTAGCAAAATCATCGTTAGCCACAACAGCGGCGCGCCCTGGAAGCAACGTGCCCAGCGGCGGCACACGTGGCGTTTGATATTTGGCCGTAGGCGGCAGCGTGGCGTGGCGTGGCTTGCCGGTGCACACCTCTGAAGGCAGCCACTCGTTGCGACGCACGACTAAACCGCTCGCTAAATTATCTCTCTAGTGTCGTTCGTCGTTTGCCGTAATTAGATTAGAAACTTTAACACTATTTAGTACCACATTATGGAGTAAAAAACGTTCATATAACTATTTGAGGTCGACATAAGTTTTTTTTATAAAATGTTTTACTTGCCTGCGAGTCTTCACAATGCACAGAATCTTTGCGTTCTTTGTATTCGTGATTCTGCCGGATTCTGCTTATCCTCGACCGGAGAGCCGCCTCGACGCAACAGCGATCGCAGCTCTGGCAGGCTGGCAGTGGCATCTGACGTCGACATCGCTAATCTCGCGTAGCGTTATTTTTAGTACCAAGAGAGGATCCAATTATGCCACGCCGTGGCGCAGGCTGTTGTACGTACACAACAGCACTACCCACCCGCAGAGCAGATGCTGAAAGCGTCACTGGTGGATATATTAGAAATATTCAAACCAACATTCTTCGTGCATAAAAATAATTTAAGATCAATTAATAAGCTGGAAATTATCGTTAATATTAGGCAAAAGTCTGGATGTGTGGGGCAGAGAAAATTTCTGGAAGCTCGGGAAAAATTCAGACATAACTAGGGATTTGGCAATACTGACTCCGGCGAGAACTCCGGCCAGCGGCAAGGAGAAAACTGGTCCAAGGTTATATACAGTATTGCAAAGCTTCGATCGTGGTGGAAGCTTAGCACGCTCAAGTCCATGCTATTGCTATGCAGTAGTATACAAATTATTCAAGCATAGTGTGATGGATCTAAGACATCTTGTTGGAAAGATCAAGTGGGAAAGATAGCTAATAAGGATGGACGTGGCATGACGTCACGCCGCTGGAGCCAGCCACGTGACTTCTTCAGTTGCCGCTATGTTGGTTTGCACAAGACACGTCGAGTCCATTGATTTAATAAATTATATAGGACGAGTCAAGGCCTTTGCTCGTACGCGCCTAATTTAATTTGAATTTATTTACTACGTGAGCTTATTGGCCGCCCGTACGTCATGCGCTCATTCTATAATCTTAACATTAACTAATCCTAATCAACACAAAGCACACTATTTACCCTGTACACTATACAATCCTTGTTCTTAATTTATTTGTTGCTCGAAACAATAAAAGTGGAAGACATACTTTGCTGAATGGTTGGTTGTTGCTTCCGACCATAGTGAAAGGACAACTGGAGTTACTTTTCACCGATAAGATCATTCATGTAATTGAACTTGCGTTGGAGGAAAGTAAAAGCAAAGCCAAACTATTTTATGCGATGTTCATTTTTCCCCCATAAACAAAGCTGAAGCACAAATTAAATAATGCTTCTTTATTGTTTATTAAACTTTTTCCCCAATACCAACCCACCATTTAGTTAGATTTAAAAAAAAATGTTTATTGTAATATTGCTGATTAATTTACGGTATTTATTTATTTTTTTTGGAGTTTAATGACCAAGTGACAAGAATATTGTTATGCGTCATTTGTGGAAATTCAATTTGTTCCTGTGATTCTGTATTTCCTCATTAACATTTTCAATAAAACGCATGGAAGTTTATTTTTTTTTTAATATTCCTAAATTGTTGACAAAATCGGGGTAAGGTCGCCTATCCTGGATGATGCAGTAGTGTGGTAAAGAAATTTTACAATCGTAATTTAAGTAGAAACAGAATTTGCGACAAAATAGTGTTTACAAGAAAAATTGTTTTAAAAAAAAAAGTCGCAATTTCACCTTCACTTTTTCTACTCGGCAAATTCGCAAAGATGTCAGCAAATAAAAATTATCCTAGTGTTAAATCATGCCCCACCCCCCCCCCACCCTTTTTTTACGCTAACGTGGCTTTAAGTATTAAAAAAATGCGGGTGAGGGAACAAAGTTTAGTAAATACTAAACTAATACGTGGTATTATTGTTGTTTCATTATAATCCTCATTGCTTTGAATTTTGCGACGAGAATAAACAGAAGAGAAAAAAAACACTTGGCCCAAAAAGCAAGAAAAATATATATTAGTGTGGTACCGGAAAGGGGAAAAAAAGGTTTGTGTGACCGTTGTAACGATTAATGTAGAACGAATATTGGGTGGGGGTGGGGGACCCACAGAAAAGCCTGGGAGAAAAGCAAGGAAAAAAAGGTAGAAAAAGCCTGAGGAAATAATAGCCTAAGTAAAAAAAAAAAAAAAAAAAAAAACTGCAGGGTGGAATTGAGCGTTTTACTAGGAATCCGAATATTTTTGTATTGGGGAGGGGCTGGCGCCCCACTTACGTCATTGGAAGAATTTTTTCCCGATTTTTTTTTGATTCATTTATTTTTTTAAGCTTTTATCTGCTGCCTTGATTTACGGGCATTGGCACTGAAGACACAACCAATTTTACAACACCTGTTTAACATCTTGCAGCACGAGTTCAAACGTGAAAAACATTACGCCAAATATATCTTTTCGCCTGCGTCAACATCTGTTTCAAGTCTTCTTTGACTTGGAGAAGACTTACGACACGAGCTTGGCGTTATAGGATTCTCCGTAACCTTTACAACTATGGCTTAAGGGGACGGATGGCGCTGTTTCTTTCGGCCATCCTCTCGGGGCGTTCATTTCACGTTCGTGTCAGGGCAATTCTTTCCTGCCTCTGTGTTTTGGGGACTGGTGTGCCTCAAAAAGGGGTTCTTGGTGTCATCCTTTTTGCCGTTAGTATCTACCAATTCCCAAGCAGGCCGCTGTTGCCAACCCATTTGTTGATGACTTCGACCTTAGCTTTCAGACTGCTCGTGCACAGACCTGCTACTGACAGCTGCAGCTGGCAATTAACAATGTCCAGATCTGGGCAGTCAGTAATGGTTTCTGGTTTTCTCTGAATAAAACAGTTTGTGTCCACTTTTGCCATCAACGAACACTGCACCTACATCCTTGCCTGCACTTAGCACAGGTGCAGAGCTCTGTGGTCCCACAGGCACGTTTCCTGGGTCTAGTGTTCGATTCAAGGTTATCTTGGCTTCCACACCTGTGCCAACTTAAAGAGAAGAGCGAAGGACACCGGAAGGACACCGAACATCATATGGGTTCTGTCGGGCACTTCATGGGGTGCTGTCATGCTGTGCCTCTACCAAGCCCTTGTCCATAGCACGCTTGATTATGGTTGTATGGTATATTGTTTACCTAGTGACTCGACCCTCCAGATGTTAGATCCTGCATACAACAGTGGCTGCGTTTGGCGACTAGGGCGTTTCGGACATCTCCAGTGGCCAGCCTCTGTGGTAAAGCCTCCGATCTTCCTTTGGCAATTCGCCGGCAGTGCTTGCCATTCAGTATGGTATACAGCTGCATGCTGCGTAATCCAGTCCTGCTTGCTCCATGGTTTTTGGACGAGACATGGGGGTTGGCAGACGTGAGATGGGTAAAGGTGATTTCCGTGATAGGCTCCAGCAGTCCAGTCGAGAGATGGCCTTTCAATTGCCCCACGTCTTGACGCTTGGGTAGGTACCAGTGGCCCCCCTTGGTGTGTCTCAAGGGGGATTTTTACTTTTTTCCGGTAGTCTTCACCAAAAAGTTTCACTCCACCCACAAGTACTTGCAGGAGGTCAGACAGCTGTGTGATCAGTACATCGTATATTGGCGATTATTCACTGATGTGTCAAGTCAGAAGTTGGCTTGGCATGTGCTTATGTGCATGAGGGGATGCCTGTTTCCCATCGCTTACCATCAGGCTATTCTGTGGGTTTGGCAGAACTTTTGGCATTTAATGTTGAATGTATCCTTGACCTTCAGGGCACACATTTAATCATCTTCAGGAGATACAGTATGATAACATCTGGAGTTGGAGTCTGTTTAACATCTGCAATGTGTGGCGCAGTGGCAACCCAGACCACTGCACTGTGACTGGGGTTGGCACTAATGACCTAGTAGTCAAAGCGTCATTAAGCTTCCATCCCCCCATCCACTAATACGTAAAACTTAGTGAAAATAAATAATCTTTTGGAGGATAACCTCAGCCCGAACCCTAGTTTCATGGCTGAAAGAGTAGAATTTCAAAAACTTGAGTGTAGCTTCTTGCATTACTGAATTAAAGAGACTAACCCTGCACTGTGATTATGGTACCCATCTCACAGATGCTTTAATGAGACCGCAGTGTTGCAGGCTTAGGTAGTAAAAAATCACAGCATCATTGAATGACTATGGGTGCCCCTTCGAAAATTAACCTGGTTGGATCAAGCAAAAGTAACCCTCTTTGCTTCTACACATCACGAATTAGTATAATTTTTAACCCAAAATCGTCGCTAGAATGATTCGTCATCGTGTCGAAGCTCATTACATGACAGCAATAAACTACAAACAGTATTATTTTCAACAGCAAGCAGGAGTTTATTACTGTTAAGGTACGTTGAAGATTTAATCACTAATTTCTGAGGCTTATTTATAGAATTATAACAGCGAATCTTCTTCCACCTTGCACCGAATGCACCATAAACTCATCCACTTGACACTGATTTAACGCAAGTAAATACAATGCCCCTCCCCCCCTCCTGCCCTTGTTTTTATCTCGTTTTATTGGTCGACAGTCGGTTCGTTTACAATGTTAGTTCCCCCTACCTCCCACTTACTCTCAAGAACCAAGCTCGGCGACCATGGTTTGTTCGGTTGTTTAGTTAACCTAGCTAACCTAGCCGAGCTTCTAACGTTGACATGTTACCTAAGTCATCCGTGACTGAACTCCCACCTGGGCGGTCGTTACACAAAGGAAACAAATCTTCTAATGGTAATTTGCCTTACCCTAAGAGGGTACCAAGATCATCACCTGCTGAAATTGAAGGGCTAAATCAGTTCAACCCTGCAGTCAACAGTGGCAGTACTCGGCATGCTTCAGTTGCACAACCATGTAACAATTCACTAGGACAGCTTTCCTCTCCAAACCCTACACAAAAAGTAAGGAAAAAATTAAAATTCCTCATTATTGGTGATTCGCAGGTCAGGAAAGTTAAACTACCATGGCATATTGGCAACTCAAAGACTTGGTGCTTTCCTGGTGCCCGTCTTGAGCATCTATGTGACTGTGTTCCCAACATTTTAAATCCTTCAGAAGATATTACCAATGTAGTGCTCTGTGCCGGGACCAACAATGTAGGAGACTCTCCGGCAGTCATTGCCCAAAAACTACTTGAGTTGAATGACATAATCAAATCCTTTTTACCCACACTGCGCATCACTGTTATCAGTATCTTCCCGCAAAGGCAGCGTTTCCGTGTACATCACTGGCCTTCCCTACAACAGTATATTGTTCAGTGCATGGCCAAATTATGGCATGCTGTAAAGAAGCAGGAGTTGATTTAATCTCCTTATGGGATTTAATTTCACGTAGACATGGCATCCTTGCATCTGATGGTATCCACTTATCTCCCCTAGGCAAAAAACTGCTTGTTGATGCCATTATACAAAGTACGCTACTCGAGCGGAAACCATTTAACTTCTTCTCTTTTGAGGGAAACTAACCTTGTTTAATAGACTAATCGTTAGTCGTATGACGGAGCATATTCCCAGATTTCTTCCCGCAAAATTACATCTCAAAACGCATACTAACGACGATGTTTACAACAATGTTTGTTTAAGAAAGTGTCTTACGAGTGATACCAACGACGCTCATAGTCAATACGACAAACTCCACATTAACGATGAACTCGATTTTATTTTTTCAGACCCCGACGTATGCCCATTGGCATACGATTTTAAAATGTCGTTCTACAATACCACTGATGTTCCTGAAGGTTCTTCTATTGTTGGTAACTTTATCGATAGGTCTGTTTCTTTTGTTCATCTAAACGTCAGGGACTTTTCTACTCAGAACAAATTCGATAAATTTGAACACATTATTAATGCCACTAATGCTGAATTCGATGTCATATGCGTCACAGAAATGTGGTTCAATGATCAAAATCATGGTGTTTGTAACCTAGATGGCTACACTTTTATAGCAGAAAACAGAATTCTAAAAAAGGGTGGAGGTATTGGAATGCTAATTAAGAGCTGCTGCAGCTTCCACGTTAGACATGACTTAAAGTTTTCTATTGATGAATTGGATGGCCAGAGTATGTTTTTAGAAATTACTTTTGGGCACCATGTGTATGTTGTTGGAGTAGTCTATAGACCTCCAGCTGGCAACATGCGTAATTTCAGCAACGCTTTTAGTTTTGCAGGGATACGGGACTACGTTCGGGCGGAAATGTAAATGAGTTGGTTTGGTGGAACAGTGAAGCTATGAAACAGTAATTACTACAGGAGTTTGCCAAAGATGTTTTACTCGTTCAGGATTATATGGTGTCTTAGCTCGCCTGCCTCAAGGTAACCCTGCATAATTACACATGTGATGGGGTGAATAACAGTGAAAATATTGGGGGCATGCTGACTTAAATTGGGGCCATGGGAGGAGAAAATTGGAGGATAATTTCTAGTTAGCAATCGAAAAATAAGACTGACTCTTGGCTTGGTTGGATTGGAATGGGAGGAGAGCTATTGGGCAATTGTTGTCCTTAAACAGCATGGTTACATTGTTGGCAAGGCAACCCTCGAGCTTACAATGGTCATGAATTGATTTACAGTATTTTACATTGTTGTTGTCCAAGATTGTTACAGAATAACATTAAATTCAGGGCAACAGTGAGTTGCTTGGAGAGAAAGGCAAACTGAGGGAGAGGTCAAGCAGGCAAGGTCCATGGAGTTAAAGCAGCATTCACCGCCGTAATTATTAGAACGTCCAGTGTCCCTGACGATCACCTAGCAGTCCTGCCGGATCTGTCCCTACAGTTTTACTATAAACAAAATTTGTGCCGAGAAAAAAAGGGGTTATATTTTAGGAGACTATAATGTTGACTAAATAAGTATTTGTCTGATTACGCCATTTCATCTATTGTGAATGATTGGCTTTCTGTAGGATTTGTTCCAATTATCACAAAGCCACCTAGAATTACAGACTCCTCTGCTACGAGAATTGACAATATTTGGACAAATCATTTAAGCAAGGGAACTCGTACTGGCATTATCATCTCTCATTTCACCGATCATTTTCCAATCTACGTGTTCTTAGAATCTAATAAGCTTAGTAAAATACATCCTTGCTATAAGATTAGGCGACGTTACTCTGAAAAAGGCTATAATAATTTGGTTGAGGGCTTAAAGAATGAAATGTGGAACGAGTTAAATCTTAAAGATGACTTAGACCTATTGTACGAAAATTTCTTAGCCAAATTCACACATCATTTGGATATTGCATTTCCCATAATTGAGCCCCACTTTAAAAATGAAACTACCATCAAACGGGTTAAAAGGACTCAAGAATGGGTTTCTCCAGAACTGCAAAAACAAATCAAAATGAAAAATAAGTTGTACAGGAATTACATTAGGAAACCAGATGCTAATAATAAAGAGAAATACAGATCTGCATACAAAAAAGTTCACATCCTTATTAAGGAAGCAAAAAATAATTTTTATGGCTACCTTTTTAAAAACAATAAAAATAATAGCAAGGAATTATGGAAAGATTTGAAAAAACTTACAGGTACCCATAAACCCCATAACATGACTCTTCCACATGCTAGCCAGAATTCCAATGAGGCTCCTGGGTTGGCTGCAGAATTAAATTTGCACTTTGTCTCAATTGGACCCAAGTTGGCTGCTAATTTGCCTACCGTGCCTAATGTGGGAATTACGGGAGCCAAGTTTAACGATTCACTTTTCTTGTGGCCTACTGACGCATGTGAGATCGAGAGCATTATTAAGGCATTCCCAGACAAAAAATCAAGTGGTTTTGATGACATTAGCATGTTACTGGTCAAACGGTGTTATAGGTATTTGTCACCACCTCTTGCACAGCTCATAAACAAATCCCTTACGACAGGTTGTGTTCCGAACCAGCTCAAAAACGCAAAGGTTATTCCTCTCTACAAATCTGGTAATGTTAATGATTTTTGTAACTATAGGCCCATTTCTTTGTTGTCTGTTTTTTCAAATGTATTTGAAAAAGTTGTATATAAGCGTTTACATTTCTTTCTGGAAAAACACCATCTGTTGAGTGACAATCAATTTGG
>JAHWFP010090826.1:0-15911 GCA_023313725.1 Lithobius niger
AAAAAAAAAAGACTCGCAAAAAAGATATCTGCGGAGGGATTCAGAGGGAGAATTTTAAGGCTAAGGAGACTGACGGTACAATAGGGTGTGCTTTGGTTTGAATGTACAAATGCTTATAAAAGAAGAAGTTCGCCTAACAAACAAGGATACAATTAGGTGGAGATCGGCTTTAACAATGTTATGATGTTCTTAAATATTCGCTTCGGCCGAAGGCTTAACATTGTTTAGCATCAAGGGCTGTACCTTTAAGTCGACAATACAGTTGTGTACATTGTTGGCGAGCGGGGCTTAATTAAATAATTAAGAGTGGTCAAGCTTATAAAATGTTACACGTAAATCGTAAGGGGAAATTTAAGAGTGGGGAATCAAAGGACCAGCAGGGAATTTCCCACAGAAAGTCAAGCTGCATATCGACTATGCGAACCTGATAGGGAATTTCGACGGAGATGTCAGGCATTCGTTTCCGCTCTCGGCACACGCGGTGAATCCCGGAACACCAGTTCAATACCCCGCCTGGTTCATTCAAACTGAAGATGGTCAACGCAAGTTGAACAGCCTATCCGAAGAAGAGTTTGAGTTTCTTGATTGGTTGCTTGACCAGAACAAGGATATCTTTCCAGGAGAGCAAGGGAGGTTGAAGGATCATGAATACTCGATCAAGTTTCAAGACAACGCCAAGCCACTTTCCCACCGAGTGTATTCGACATCGCCTGCGCTGAAAAAGGAGATAGACAAAATGGTGGACGAATTACTTGCATCGGATCGCATCGAGCCATCGGACAGTGAGTGGAGCTCGCCCTTCTTTCTCAAAAGGAAGAAGAATGGAGGAGGCTTCCGTCCTATTTTGGATTACCGATATTTGAACTCGTGGGTCAAGACTGACAACTATCCCATGCCACGAACCGATGAGGTATTTCACTTTCTCGCCGGGGCTAAGTACATTTCGCTCTTAAACGGCGAGCAAGAATTCCACCAAATCCCGTTGGATCAAGCCAGCAAGGACTGCACCACCTTCGTTTGCCATAGAGGGGCGTTCCGTTTCAAAGTATTGCCTTTTGGGCTCAAGACAGCGAGTCAGGCTTTTCAAAAAACCATGACAGTGATCCTAGGGGACCTCATCAATTAGGTCTGCATACTATATATCGATGATGTCATCGTCGCAACTAGGACATGGAAGGAGCACTGTTAGGCCCTAAAGGAAATATTCTAGAGACTACGAGCAGCTGGCTTCACGTTGAAGAGAAAGAAATGCTTTTTCGGCGTACCAGAACTGAAAATTCTCGGCATTCGCGTGACAGCCAACGGTATAAAATTAACATCGGAGCACATGTCTGCCATTAGAAACTGTCCCAGGCCGACGACTAAGAAGAAACTGGAAGCCTTCTTGGGTCTCTCTGGATACTTTAGGAAGTTCATAGCCCACTTCTCGTCAATTGCAGCGCCGCTACACCAGCAGACAAGAAAAGACCAAGTCTTCCAGTGGCAAAATGCTCATCAGGCAGCGTTTGACGTACTCAAAGAGAGACTTCTCACAGCAGGCATCCTGGCATTACCAGACTTCACGAAGCCCTTTGTAGTAGAATCGGATGCATCCACGGAAGGTCTTGGAGCCATGCTCATGCAGAACATGGACGGCGAAGTACGAGTCGTGGAGTTTTTCAGTCGAATGTTGAAGGAGAGAGAAAAGAAGTACCCCGTGTTTGAACTAGAAGCTTTAGCTGCAATCAAAACGATTGAACATTGGGAAACGTATCTTGCAGGTGAGAAGTTCCTACTAGTCACTGACAACTCTGCTTTAAAGTGAATCCTCTCGAAAACGACCTCGTCCGCAAGAACAGCGAGATGGGCCATCGCCTACAGACATTTATTTGACTTTACAGTTATCCACCGGCCTGGAAAACAAAACGTAGTCGCGGATGCGCTCTCTCGCAACCCTGCACCCAACGACTCCGACGACGAAGAAGAAAACCCAACAGGTTCAAAAGCACAGCCTCAAGAAGAACTCGCAACGAAAATCGTCGAAATCGTACAACAGCAAGCCCATGCCGGATGCACACTCTTGTACATTTGAGAACTGCCAGAAGTTGACATCCGCGACAAACTGCAGGTCAAAGCCATCCAAGAGACGGATCCCATGGCACGAAGGTTCTCAAGAGCCCTAACGAGACCCGAATCGCTGGCATGGAGGAAACCTTCAATTACATTACCAAGATTCGACGCTCGTATACATTCGACACAGACGGAGTCCTGTACTACGTCGACCCCCTAGCACCAGACAGAGGACATCCGGACAAAGCGTGGAGAATATATGTACCAAAGAGTCTGCGGCACACCTTCCTGAAAGACTGCCATGACCATCGGCAATCCGGTCATCTTGGTGTCACGAAAACCATGCAGAGATTAAGAACAGTGGCACATTGGCAACACATGTTCAGCGGCTGCAAGGCCTACGTTCGTTCCTGTCACGTCTGCCAACTCGCCAAGACTTCTCAGCAGCAGCGCATTGGAAACATGCAACCGGTGATTCCAGGCTATCCTTTTCACATGCTGGGAATTGATTTCGTCGGCCCTCTGCCAGAATCAACTCACCGTCACAGGCAGATCATGACCATCATGGACTACTTCTCGAAACATGTTTGGCTGATCCCTACCAAAACCGCCACAGCAAAGACAGCTGCAAGAAAGTTCAAAGAAGTCATCTTGAACGTCCATAGACCACCGAGGATCCTAGTATCTGACAACGGAGCGGCTTTCATTTTGAAAGTCTTCACGAACCTCTTGGAGTCAACGGGGGTAAAGCACCACCGCACGACGGCTTACCACCCGCAGTCAAATGCTATGGAGCGTGCGCACCGCACTATGAAAGGATGCATCAGAGCTGTCCTTCAAGAGCACGACACTACATGGGGTCCCCTGCTACCAACGTTGCAGTATGCGATCAACACATCTCCTCATGTCAGCACCAGCGAAATTCCCTACTCTCTAATGCATCTGAGAGATCCGCTGATGCCCTTAAAGATAATTTGCCTGCCAGACACGACGCCGCTGAGAACTCCTCAAGAGCACGCAGAAGCAATGAGACCTTGACAATGCTCACCTCACCGAGGCAGCATGATGGACCAAGACTTCGTACGATCAGCGTCATTGCCAGCAAGACTTCAGCCCAGGAGATCTCGTCAAGACAAGAAATCATGTTCTGTCGAGCGCAGACAAGGGAATTGCCAGAAAGCTTGAACCGATTTCAAAGGTCCGTATCGAGTCCTCGTCAAACGCGGCCCAGTCACCTACAGAATCGTCTCGATCACTGATGCAACAGACGAAAAGGCCATCAACGCACGTGAGATAGAACCGTACTGGGACCCGGCATCGATGAAAAACAGAGCGCCACCACCACCACCGACTGACACCGGAGGAGGCGGTCAGGAGAACGATGAAGGAGGAGACGACGAACTGTCGAACTGTCTGACGACGAGAGAGATGAATCTAGCTCATCCAGTTCCGAGGACGAAGTTGATCCCACTTGTAGGCAAGACGATGACTCAGCGGGCACGGCCTCAGCGAACGACGAATACCACCCCACAACTCGAACCAGAAGCGGACGACAGACGAGACCACCGGCTCATCTCCTGTTCAACGAATTGCCATTCTCAGGACTCGAGGAGGACTGGAAGGGCAGCGTGAAGAGCCAGTAAGGGAAGAAATTCGCTTCACCAGGATTGCGGCTGGCGGAGGGGAGAAAGGCTGATGAGGAAGTCAACATTTGTGGAGAGAGGGGAGCAAGAGAAATGACTACGGTTTGAACGCAGGTGGACCGAGCACAATTTAATGCAGGAGGAGACATGCTTGGGCAACTTTCAAGACAACCACGACATGGGATGCTAAGGTATTAAGATTTCACGACATGTCGTAACGGGCGGCCCAACCTTTCCGAAAGTCACGACTCTGAACGCGACGACATCTCACCACCGGCGGACATGGCGGCTTGACGACAACGCAAGTTCTCGAAACATTTCAACGGCTGACTCGTCAACCTGGATTCCCGACTCCAGCGCCCAGCACCTTCTGTATCTCGCTTTCGATTTTCGGAAACACTTGTACCAGTCGATTTTAAGAATTTTGTAGTATTTCATACCATAGGATTTTGTAACCAGTGTCATCCTTGAGGCAACGAGCGCAACCTTTGTGGAGAGAGGGGAGCGTGTGAAAATGGCAAGCTGCCCCAGCTCGCCATTTCCCACCCAGCTGGCCTTTCCCAACGCTTTCGCGCTCGCGCGCCACCTGGCGGCAGTCAGTCACTCGAGAGCAGAGCAACGGTCAAAGTGGCCGAGTCAACATGTACCTCGTCAGTCATTCGCAGTAAAAGTCATGATTAGAACCGAACTCTGGACTCATGCTTTGCTTGGGGAAGGTCGAAGGGAAAGGAATCACCCGACTTTCGCGCTGCAATTTGATAATATAGATTACAACAGCCTTCAGTACATCGGCGAAGTCGTTCCATGGAACAGGTATGTCTCATCTTTCACCCACCAGAAGGCATGTGTGACGAGTCTCAACCTAGGACAATCGAAGAATAAAGCAGAATAGGCTAGCATGAGTCCTCCACGAGTCTTCCTCGCATACGACTAAATGTTCATGTGATGCACTGTTACCAATGGTAAATTACACAGAAAAAAATCATTGATGCACCCGTGGAAACGATGGACTGGTCAGAATCCACAGAAGCAAGGCTGACCACGAAGGTAACATGTTATCCTGGGTAGCCTTCCATTCCCGTCAAAACATCTATGAAGCTTTCAAAGGTAAATACACATCAATTCTGCTCCCACTACTACGATATGATGTGAATTCCTAATCCATGGTTCGCTGTGTCATGAACATTATAATAAGTAATCTCACACCAGTTTAAGGCCGATCAACCATCACAAAGCTGCACATAGAAATGGCTGTAATTTCAATGATTGTTAGCAGGTAGTGGTTAGAATGAAAACTTTGTTCAAGCCTGATTTGCAACACCAGGGAGGACAGACAGCATTTTGAAGTCGTCACGTTTAAACAAAATAGGTATGCATAGAAGGTTAGCATCGGAGGCCTTCATATTCTGCAGAATGAGGTTATCAGAATCAGGGTGATGACATGACAGTTCAGACAGTCGTTTACGGGGAGGCAACAAGAATCGGCTGAATTGATATTCTGGGATGGATGACAATTGCTGGGATAAATCTTTATAGACTGAAGGTGTACTAAGAGAGGTACAAGACGTCATATTAAATAATGACTTTCTTGTACACTTCCACGTGCATGTGAAGGCCACTGCTCAAGTGACGCACTGTGAACAATACGACACAGCTTTAATACTTTGCCGTTTCCAAAAGAACCACATATAAAGAAGCAATAATTACATGCACATTATGTTTTCCTTCACATTAAACAAAAACTAAAATATTTATGGGAAACATTGTTCAGGCATTTCTTTTAGAAGATTAAATTATTTTTCCAACGATAAGTCACAAGATAAGATTGATCAATTAGTTCCGGAGAGACACGAGATTTAGTATATTGCATGGTCGCCATTTTGAGGACGTCATAATGGGTTTTCCTTCAAATTACGCAAAAACTAATAGATTTACGGCATACATTGTTCCGGTATTTCTTTTAGCAAATTAAATTACCTTTCCAACAATAGTTTGCACTAAAAGATTAATTTTTTTTTCTGGAGATAATAGAGAATTAGTATATCGCACAGCAGTCATATGTTTTTCTTCAGATTAAACCAAAACTATAACAGATTTATGGCATATACTGCTCAGGCATTTCTTTTAGAAAATTAAATTGTCTTTCCAACAATAGGTCGCATGATAGGAGTTATCAATTAGTTCTGGAGATAATAGAGATTTAGTACATCGCATGGTGGCCATTTTGATGACGTCATCACGGCTATACGTCGTCACTTCCAGAAGTGTCTCCCAGCGGATTTGGAAACTACAACATGTGAGCAGCTTCTTGTGTAATATACAGCTTGTTGCCGAAATTGAAATGTTTTTACACTAACAGCGTGTACTAAAAAGTGCACTAGCGATCGGCAACTTGACTTCTGGCAAAGCATCGTTCTAACTCCTGCGTCTTTCCTTTTACACTGGGAAAAGAGGAGCCACACTCACGAGTATCCCATTGGTTGAGCTTCCATCGGTTGGCTGTGCCCTGTGACTGGCCAAAAAATGTCTCTTGGATCTGTTTCTGGTTTGCTGTCGTAGGCAACGCAATACTAATTTGAAACTAAAATACCCTGACATTAACTTAATTTTTATTTAAAAAATAATAATGCTGTGCAATACTACGAGTTAATAGCTATGTGACTAAGCTTGATAAATGAAAAATTCCAAGTGAGTTGACAATATAGTCCTAGGTGTAAGCAAAAAAAAACTGTACTTTGTGAGGATGACACCATCTCTGGTGTACTTCATGTCCACACCCATGATAAACTTTTAGGAAGGGGTGTCCCCTGAAACCTGTACAAAAAACCAACATGGCGACCATTTTGTTTTTAAAATGACCGCGTAAAATACAAAAATTCAAAAATCGTACTAATGTATGTAAGTTTAGTGTCGACTTCTAGGTTTTAACTTGTACCGAATTCAAAAAAACTTCTTTAAATAATTGCCCGGCCTCCACACAATGAGATATCCAAAATGGCAGCCAAAATGGGGCGAAATTCAAGTGTTTTTCATAATTTTTAAATATACTGATCTAGGCAGACTTGAATTAATCCTCAAAAAGGTGAGTTCGTGTGCAGTGACATATTAACTAGCAAACATCAGGTAAGATCCGTAGTTTAGTGTAGTTTGTTCGTAATTAGGGACTAAGTTGTGGCTGTTACTATGCTGTAGCACTGCATTTTCTTCCAAATCACCGTAAGTTACATCTTTTAACTGCTGCAGTAGCCGTTGTAATTAAGATAAATAGCTGTAAGTAAGCTTAGATTAAATATGGAGAAGTATATTTTGAAACAAGGGTAATTAAAACAATTTATTATAATTAGGAGCTAAGCTACGGCAGTTTATATACGGTGTAGCACTGTGCTTTTTGCGTCTATTTATCACAAGTTACATAGTAAAGTTAGTAAAGCTTTAAACTGCTGCAGTCGCCGTTCTAATTAAGACAAATAGGTGTAAGTAGACTTAGATGAAAGATGGAGAAGTATGTTTTGGAACAAGGGCAATTAAAACGTTTAATTGTAATTAGGAGCTAAGCTACGGCAGTTTATTTACACTGTATTTGTGCGATTTGCGTCTATTTACCACAAGTTACATCTTTAAACTGCTGCTGTAGCCGTTTTAATTAAGACAAATCGATGTAATTAGGCTTAGGTGATAGATGGAGATTATATTTTCGTATAAGGGTAATTAGAACGGATTATCGTAATTAGGGGATAAGCTACAACTGTTTAGCTACGATGTAGCTCCACGATGTCTTCTTCAATTCACCTTATGTTACATCTTTAAAATGACATGGTGACAGTTTTAATTATGATAAATGAATGTAATTAGGATTATATGAAAGGTAGCGAAATGTATATTCCAACATAGGTAATAAAAAGACTAAAATACCAGGGCCTGCACCTGGTTGATTTTTCTGCGCATGCGCAAGCTTGGGTCAGTCTATATAAGCAGACTGGGCAAGCCGAACCTCATCATTTCTCCCAAACCCAGAACCTAGTTCATGGAGGGGAGGCTGGGTAGATTAAAGGTAATTTATATTTTCAATTAGGCAATAAAAACTAAAATCAACCAGGTGCAGGCCCTGATATTTTAGTCTTTTTATAGCCGATGAAAATATAAATTACCTTTTTTATAGAGACACTGTCACCTAGGAGGAGGGACTAGGTCGGAGCATCCCGCCTTACGAGCCAGCGCCCCCAAGGAACCAGTCCCGGAGAAGACAACCTTAGAGCCAAAGCCATACCCACAACGGAAGATGATAGCCTGAAGAGGCATGGGATCGAATGTATCGTATGAGTGGGAGGCTAAGGGTGCGAACTGTAAGGAATCGTTCTTCAACATGGACAGTAGATAGAACAGTTCTGTAGTAAGGAATCTTACATCCTGCGGGGAACAAGGTAGAACAAGTAATATTTCACAAAACCTGTTTACCTTGTTGGGAAGGAGAACTGATGAATCTTGAGGAGTGGCACTTGAACGAGGAACTAGTTGGGATGAGCCGAAAAAATGTGAATGGTGGTAACTGTGAGGGAACCGGAATCGGTAGGTTGGATGTGACAGAGTGATCTTGATGGTGACACAGTGATTTTGACGGTGGAACCCGTGTGATGATAGAAAACAGAAGAATCGAGAAGCAATCGGGACCTATTGCAGGATGGAAAGTTGGCCAGGAAGATTCATCATGGGATGGTAACTGTATTAAAAGTATTGTGAAGAAAAACTGGTGAAGACACATAGTCCGAAGGTCGCTTGAGTGACGGAGAGGCCAGTGGAATAGATGCTTCGCGGGTCCGAAATGGAAGCAGGGAATCGTTGGAGAACGGAATTGTGCAGGCTTCGTTCGCTGCACGAAGGACTGTGTTTTTGATGTGAACATCATCTGAGGTTGCTGCCGTTGCTTGGAGTGTACGCAAGGAGGCAACCAAAGCACAAAGAGTGGTTAATGTAGCTGCTAATTTTTTCTGTGCAAGAAAGTACGAAGCTTATATTAAAGGCCAGGTTTTTTCGATCTCTTGCCGACAAGTGAACTCCACGAGGAAGATCTTCGTGTAAGGTTGAGGCTGGAGGAAAGGGTGCAGCAGGAGGTGTTGTTGTTGTGGTTAGCGCAATTTTAGGCCACCGTGAACTGTCGTCGAGTGGATCGGGAATCGGTGGCACAACCAAGGGAACGTGAGATGAACGTGAAGACAAGTCCAACGGTACGAGTCGAGTAGAAGAGGGCATCTTCTGAGCGGCAGCTCTGCGAGTCTTGACTTGTAACTTGAGCCTGGCATAAGCTTCCTCTGCACGGGCGAGTTCCTCGCTGAGGAATCGCGAGTCACGTTTTGGAGCAGGTTGGCTATAGGGAATCGGTGAAGAGGTAACCGTGTCATGTAGTTGAAGGGGAACCGAGAGTCCAGAGAGAAAGGGATTCTCCAGTGGTAACTGGGGAACAAGAGGTTCATGATCCGTAGTTAGTTCTAAGACCGTAACAGCTTCGGAAGCCGGTTGCGTCAAGGGAACCGGGGAGGAGGATCGCGGTGGGCGGATTGAAAACCCGTCTTTGGAAGTGCCCTTTGCTTTGGGCATGACAAGACAACCGGATGGTGATCGGGAACCGTAGAGGTAACCGGAAACCGAGTCCTTCACTTCGGAGCGATGTAAACAGCGTACATTGTAGAGAAGGAAAGGTTGTTTAGTCACTTTGATGCGAACCGGCTTCTTTGGGATGGGCGAGAGACCACTGGATCGAGGAATCGCGTCTATGTATTTTTGTGTTTGTAAAGGGGCAGATCGTGTGCTAGAGATGAACGTTGAGGTATTCGTGTTGAAAAGAGACGAAGCTAAATTAGTAGCTGTCGTTCGAGACCTAGCTTGGGTTTTAGGTCAGGTGTAAGGTTCTTCCGTGCAAGCAGGCTTCTTGCTGAGGGATCGTAGGTCCTGGACTTGCCACAGGGAACCGGGAACGACGTCAACGTGTTACATGGTCGAGGGGAAATCAAGAGAGCAGACAGGAACCGATTCCCAACTGGTAATCGGGATTGAGTGGATTGTAATCTACCGCGAGTTGTAAAAACTCAACGTTGCCCGAGACCCGTTGGACCAGGGGAACCGGGAACGTGGATCGGGAATCAGGAACCGAGGACCGGTAATCGGGAACCAGAAACCGAGGACCGGGTAATCGTGAATCAACTTGGAGCGATGTAAGACATGTTGTAGAGGTGGATGTCGGTTCCCCCTCCCCTCCCCAGGTCCCACACCTGAGGACTGTGATGAGGAAGGGGATCGGAATTGATGTCGTCGCAAGTGGGATGGAACGAGCAAGCTGTAAAGATGCAGCGCCCTGTTCGCAGAGAATATGAAATGAATGTGACTGGCGTCGAGAGTAATCGTAAACACGACTGATGGAAAGGGGATCGGAATCAGTCGTGAACTCCATGTTGTCGTACTGTGATGTTGACAGACGTCGGATGCCAGTAATTGTTTGTTTGTAGAAGTGGATGAGGCGAGGGGACCGAGGTCCGAGTGGTACAAATGGAAGGGGGTCCGATCCCCCAAGAAGAGTGTAGGTGACATTAAATCCGTCGTCCCATACTTCTGAACAGAGCAGGTCGTTACCGGCAACCGGGAGAAAGGATCAAAAGCGCTGCTGGGAAAGCAACAAGCAATCGGTGAACTGTAGGGTTTGCATGTCACGTTTCGGCGCAGGGTGGCTACAGGGAATCGGAGAAGAGGTAACCGTGTCATGCAGAAGAAGGAGAACCAAGGGTTCGGAGAGAAAGGGATTCACCAGTGGGAACTGGGAATCGAGAGGTTCATGATTCGCTGTGAGTTCTAAAACTTGAACAGCTTTGGAAGCCGGTTGCGTCAGGGGAATCGGGGACGAGGATCATGGAGGGTGGTTTAAAGATCCTTTTTTCAGGAGCGCCCTTTGTTCTATGCATGACAAGGCAATCGGAGGGTAATCGGGAACCGTAGAGGTAACCAGGAACCGTCTTAGACGCAGAAGGACGTGGATCTGTGAGGGTTGCACAAGTGTTGATGATAGGAGAGGCAACCGGGGAACCGGCAAGCGACGCATCCATTGTCCTGGAAGGCAATCGAGTAATCGATGGCACGTGCGTTCCTCTTCTATCTTCGGGAATCGAATGCTCAAAGGTGATCACGCTAGCGTGAGTGCCCTAGGAGAAATAATGAGGTTCGGCTTTCGCAGTCTGCTTATATAGACTGACCCAAGCTTGCGCATGCGCAGAACTATTACGAGCCCAGCAGGGAAGCCAGCCTTCATACTTCTAGGGAATTAAGCTCAAAAGGGGGAAACTGCTATAAAAAAGGTAATGTATAGTTTCATCGGTTATAAAAACGGTTTTCGTGATTAGGAGATAAATTATAAGTGCTTATCTGTGCTGTAGCTCAATTCTCTCTAAGTTAATCTTTAACGTGATGCGGTTGCAGTTTTAATTATGTTTAATGGATGTTTTTAATTATGCTTGTTGGAAAAGACACATCTCCATCTTTCATCTAAGCCTAGTTATATCCATTTATCTTAATTAGAACGGCTACAGCAGCAGGTTAAAGGTGTAACTTGTGATAAATATATGAAAAAAACACAATGCTACACTGTAGATAAATTGCCGTACTTTAGACTCTAATTACAATAAATCGTTTGAATTACCCTTGTTGGAACACATACACCTCCTCCTTTCATCTAAGCCTAATTATATCCATTTATCTTAACTAGAACTTTATCTCAAAATGCACATCACTACAACGGAGATAAACTGCAGAAGCATAGCTCCCAATTACAATAAATCGTTTTAATTATCCATGTTGAAAAATAAATATCTCCACCTGATATCTATGCCTAAATACACCCATTTATTTTAATTACAACTGCTACCGCATCACTTTAAAGATGTAACTTACGGTGAATTGAAGAAAAATGCAGTGCTATAGCCTACAGAAACAACTGCAACTTAGCCCCTAATTACTAACATATACACTACGGATTTGAGCTGTTGTTTTTGCTAGTTACTAGTCTTTGCAAACGAACGCATTTTTTGAAGAATAATTCAAATCTGCCCCACTCTATATAGTCCATGAGCCAGGTGTACAAAATTTCGAGTTGACTACCATTAGGTGGGGCAAAATGCCACTTTGCTTTTCAGATTGTCTTATATATGAGTTGCAAGGAATCACTTTCTGGACATTACGGATTCCCAGCTAAATATGTGTTCTTGCGGCCATCTTGAAAAATGGCCGCCCGTAAAACACAAATGGTAAAGTATGTCTGTATCTCAGAAATTGTCGGTCCTAGGTGAAAAATACTTCCCGGTAAAATTGTTCCTAATGAAATTTTCCAGATGTGAACTTCCTTGGGGAACATTTTTGGCTTTTAAAGTTATTTTTAGTGAGAAATTTAAAGAAAAACATTCAGAAGGTGTTAGTCAACGGTGGCCAGTCATAAATCTACGTTAATTATCTTTTCTAGTGTCTTTAAACACAGTTGCATTTATGATGTTTTTCTGAGCCAAGAAACACAACTGAGCACGACCTCAAATGGTTTGTTAATCGGAATTGCGTTTTTCAGCACGGCAGCCTAAACAACAGTGTATGTTTTTCAATGAAATTTCAATATTTCGAACAAGGAAATTTGTTAGTTTAATATTTGTTATTTTAGGTTTTTCTGTTATTTCCTACTGGAACATCTTACTATTCAGAACATTTCCTATGTTACACATACAAACATTAATTAAAATGATATAGATTTCTTTGAACGCCATAACAGATCAAGCATCGCTATCACATGAATCAATATTGTACTGCATTTTTTCCTCATCGTCATCGTCTTCCATGTTCTAGCAGGTTTACAGTTTGCTGACAGCTATGCATTTAAGGTTTTTCAATATACACGAACAGTCTAAATGCCGGCAAGATCGAGAGCACTTACAGGACATCGGTAGCATTACGACCTGTGGAGCTGGAGAGCCTTCCATCCACTTGATATGCAAGTGGCTTCTTGTGTAATCCAGCAGTGAAATAAATTTGGGTTAGGCACATCAGGCAAACTTTATAGGCTTCTTCTCCAGATCCCAGTTTGATCGTTTGCATGAAGCGTGTACTGAAGAAGGTTATCTTAACAGGATGGTAACTATCTAGAAGTCACATGTCTTCCTCTTGCACGAAACTATTGCTACCGTAATTCGTTAACTTTACCAACTTATGCATTGCTGCAATATAAGCAAACTCTTGGATGGTATCGAAGACATTATCTGAGAGTCTCCTAGATGCAACAAGGTTGGCGAACGCATTCCTAAACTTCTGACTTCGCATAATTATCTTCAGTAAATTAACTTTTTTTTATCAGCCAGTGCGCTAAAGGTATCATCCCATATAAGGTTGAAACCCTAACAGCACCATGCACATCTCCTCTCCCATAGCTGAGGCAACGTTACATCAACGAGCCTTTGTGTACCGCCTACTAAAGATTTTGCTGGGTATTTGGTGACTAAGCAAGACAGATGACGAAAACATCAGTGTCATCCGCAATGCACAAAAGAGTTGGATGGTTTTCTGCAGCATGCTTTGCATGGAGTAGGATCGAGTACCCGCCTCTTCTTGGTTCGATTTGAGAACGTCTACTTTTTCGCATTCATCCTTTGTCAGTTTCGAGCAATGTTCTCTATAAGCAACAAGCATAACTCTTTCTCGAAGCTTTGTTCTTCTTTTCTTTTCTTTCAAGCTCTCAGCAAGGAATATGGTTAGCTTGTTTTTTGTCTCTGTTGATGCCAGTAGTCTCTTCCAGTTTTTGATCTTGTGTGGTAGTCTGATTATACTGAACGTGACCCCTTCAAGTGATCTATGCCTGATGTGGTCAGCAGATTTTATTGAGTCTTCTCTGAATAATCGAATACCACATCCAGTCTAGCACATCCATAAACAACATGAAGCATGGTATTTTTATTTTCATGCTTCATGCTGGTCATGGATGTGGTAGCATTCAATGTGTTCAGAGAAGACTCACTAAAATCAGGCGTGGATCACTTGAAGGGGTCACGTTCAGTGTAATCAGACCACCATACATAATCAAAAACCGGAAGCGACTATTGGTATCAACAGAGATAAAAGAAAGATGAACATGTTCCTTACTGACAGCTGGAAAGACGAGAAAGGAGAAAGAGTTATGTTTCACTTTTGGTGAACGTTGCTTGAAACTTACAAAGGATAATTGCAAAGAGGCAGATCTCTAAAGTAGAACAAAGAAGAGGCAGATACTTGGATATTACTCCACACACAGCATGCTGCAGAAAACCATCCAAATATCTTGTGCATTGCGAATGACACCGATGTTTTCGTCATTTGTCTTGCCCTAAGTCACCATATACCAAGCAAAAATCTTATTAGGCGGGGCGCAAGGGAAGACTTATTGATATAACTAAACTTATCTCAGCTGTCGGAGAGAAGATGCACATGACGCTGTTAGAAGTTCATCCTTAGATGGAATGTAAGTGCACTGGCCGGTCAGCGAAAAATTAAGTCATTGAAGCTAATTATGCAAAGTCAGAAATTTAGGAATGCATTCACCAACCTTGGCGCGTCTTGGAGGCACTCAGATTATGTCAGTACCACCAAGAATTTTCTTATATTGCAGCAATGCATAAGTTGGTAAAGTTAACGAATTGTGGTATCAACTGTTTCGCGCAAAAGGACGAGACGTGACATCTGGACAGTTACTACCCTGTGAAGAGGCCCGTCTTCAACACAATCTTCGTGCAAACTATCAAGCTGGTATCTGGAATAGAAGCCTAAGAAGTTTCCCTGACGTGCGAACCCAAATTCAGGTCACAGGTGGATTACACAAGGACATTTGCATATCAAATGGATGGAAGACTCTCCAACTCCACACGTCATAATGTCCCTGATGTTCTGCAAGTGCAAACCTGCTCGAACATGGAGATGACGATGAGGAAGAGATGCAGTATAATATCAATTCATGTGATAGCGATGCTTGATCTGTGACGGTGTTCAAAGTAACCTATATCATTTTAATTAATGTTGGTATTTGTAACATAGGAAATATTATGTAGTAAGATGTTTCAGTTGGAAATAACAGAAAAATCTAAAATAACAAATATTAAACCAACAAATTTCCTTGTTCGAATTACTGAAATTTCATTGGAAAACGTACTGTTTTTTTTTTTTTTTGTCGCCATCTTGAAAAACGCAATTCTGGTCAACAAACCCTTTGTCGTGATTCATTGTGTTTCCTGGCCCAGAAAAATATCATTAAATGCCACACAACTGCCTTTAAAGACACTAGAAAAGATAATTAACATACATTTTTGATGGCCCACCGTTTACCGACATTTTCTGGATGTCTTCCTTTGAATTTCTCTCTTAAATTAACTTTAAAAAGCCACAAATTTTCACCAAGGAAGTAGATATATGGAAAATTTCATGAGAAACAATTTTATCGAGAAGTATTTTTTGCTTAGGACCAACAATTTCCGAGATACAGGCATACTCAAACATTTGGGTCTAGCGGGCGGCCATTTTTCAAGATGGCCGCCAGAAAAACATATTTAACTGGGAATAGGTGATGTCATGAGTCTATGAAAATGATGAGTTAGTAACTCCTTTAGATTTAGTTTACTCTAGCGTATGATCAAAAACCCCATACTGTACGGATGCGACACCTGTTGCCAGATGCCTGAAATTCGTCTCGAAACCCGAAACCAAAACTCGAAACTCTGGTCGCGCGAGCAAATCTAAGCCGGAAACACAGTTAAGTGCGGAGCTGTTTCCTTCCTTGACTGAAGCTCGCCCTTGTATCCGAAACTTGAATTAGATGTTTCTACCCAAGGCCCGCTGAGATATTAGCTGCGCAGTGCTACTGATTAATTGCTAAGCCAAACAACAACAAAAATATAGTTTCTGTTTATAATTCGTCGTTACGACTTTTTTTTCTCTGTGCGAACATGTATCTTCCTTGAGCATATTCTGTAGCCAAATTCAATCTGTGATTGGCGAGAACTAATCATCTCTTTGAAAATGGGAACAATGTGAACGGCTTGAAAATGCTTTAAAAAGTCAACTGTGACTCTGTAAAAAGTCAACTGTGACTCTGTAAAAAGTCAACTGTGTAAAAAAACAACTTTTCAGTGTATCCAGTGGTGTAAGGGACCAGTCATTATTTATCGCCGGGGATGGGGGGGG
>JAHWFP010090826.1:30911-48252 GCA_023313725.1 Lithobius niger
TAGGACACCACCCTAATAAAAGTGTGTTACTCATCGTTCCTACGGAACTTTTCATGGACTCATGGTGATGTCCAGAAAGTGATTCCTTGCTACTCATATATACAACAATCTAAAACCAAAGTGACGTTTTGCCCCACCTAATGGTAGTGACATCTTGACTGGCTCATGGACTAATAAGTATATTTTAAAATTATGAAAAACACTTGAATTTAGCCACCATTTTGGCCGCCATCTTGAATATCTTGTCGTGAGGAGTTCTGGCACCTTTTTACAGCATTTTTTTGAATTCTGCAGACCTTAAAACCTAGCAACTGACACCAAACTTACATATTTGGGTACGATTTTGAATTTATCTATTGTATAGCGGCCATTTAAAAAACAAAAATGGCCACCATGTTATTTTTTGGACGTGTTTCAGGGGGCACCCCTTCCTAAAAGTTTCTCATGGGTGTGGTCATGAAGTACACGGAAGATTGCATTATCCTCACAAAGTACAATTTTCTTGAAAAATTTGCTGCTTACACGCAGCCAATCTAAATTTCGCTATTGGAACTTGCTAACTGCTGTTACTAGCCTAAGAGCGTGCCATTACGTTAGGTGAACTGAGTCAAAAAACGAAGAACTAAACTAAGTTTAACCTAGATTAAAATACTAATTTATATTTTAAACTAACTTGAATTGTTTGTTTAATGCCCAAACTAAAAGATTTCGAGATTGGTTCCAACTGCATCTGTACTTACAAATCTCTGGCTCCAACCTGAAATACATTTCTATGGTAAAAATGCAATTCAAGAAAACGGCCGACACAAAGTCGATGTTCTTTTTCAAATGACAATATCCAGTAATATTTACATTTTTCTCGAGTGGAAGTTTACATGTCAACAACAGAGGTTACATATTTTTATCCAAATGAATCAAACATTTACATTAATAAACATTAAGTAAATTTGAAGGTTTTACAGAAAATCACGTCTCGTGGCTTGTGAAAGCCGGATGCTACTTTTAAGAAAAAAAGGATCACGTAACTTTTCTTAGCAGCATATTTAACTAGTGGGAGCCAAGTTAACAAATAAATGGTATTTTTATTTAGTTGAATGAACCAGCAACTCCACAACGGACTCATAAACTGAGTAACCACGTTTCTGCGTGTACGACATACAAGGAAGATCGTAGTTCCCAGTGAAATAGTAGCTAAACAAAAAAAAAGTATAAAAACAAGCTACTCTGTTACAGACCTGTAACGAACCTGAATTTAAGTAAAATCCAAAACCTTCCTATACCACGAGGGGGAAGCTTTGCTTGAGTGATAAATTACAATCTTCCTTATACTACCAACAAAGTTTTCAAAAAATAAAATAGTATTTCGAGTATGGACCGGGGTAGAGTTAATTGTCCACAGGGTTTTTACTTTGGCAAAACTTGGCAACTTAACAGAAACCGTAGTCAACAAAGCCAAAGACGTTTTTCCTGTGGTAGCGTTTCGGAGTCGCATGTTCGTAATCCTTTTTATGTAGAGACTAAATTAAACATTAAAGGGACGATACGTTATATAACGAAAATTGCTTGTGGCATTGACAATTTTCGATATATTCAATGTCTGCGTTAAGATGATCCAGGAAGAAATTGGACAATACTAGAATTAATGATAAGTCATATTATTTAAGCTTCACAGGTATAAAGCCAACAAGGCTTGGTAGATAACAACAAAGTGCAACGAAGAGTGCACCACACTAACTCACAATAGTACAAGCCTTCCTTAACTCCTTGAACAATATCAATAACCAAGCTAAACCATGAATAAAGTTTCATCAGCACTCTACAATTCAACATATTCTAAGCACAACTGGCTCACACTCAAATCGAAGGAAGCTCAACTGATCAAATACTAAACTGCACACAATACTTCATTCAAGCTTAGCATTCACTTATCAGTAATAAGGCTGGCTGGCAAGTGGACCAAGACAATCACCAGCGACTCCAAGTCTTCCCCAAGACAACACCAAAGGATGGAACTGTAGCAGCAGAACCCCTGGCAAGAAATCCCCACCAAAGCCTTATTTCCTCTATTTATGAAACCTACAATTGGGTCTTAAGCCTTACTGATTCATAGACTTCGCTCTACTCAACATCAATCCACAAGTGGCTCCATCTGTTAGGAAAACTGGACACCAAATTAACAGCTCCTGGGGAACACCCAGTCCACCCACCAGCCTACACAGGTCACAATGTAGCAAGAGCTTGTTTGGGTAAGAATAAAATAAGTGCAGCCTTACATTCAATACAGAGGTAGTGGTTGATGGTTCATTAATGCCTTGGGTTGATTAATTAATTAATTTGTTAATTAATTAATCAATTAATTACAATAACTAATAAGGAAATTAGTGATGCATATTAATTAAGTCTTAAACACACAAAATCAGATAAATGATATGTAAAATCATTACACAGTCCCATTGTTAAACAAAGACCTACTGGCGCCCATGTGCCCATGTCTTGTTTCAATTTTGTGTGTGCTTCAACAGTGGCACTGTGCAACTAACACTGACCGTCCCATTGTAAATGTGAGCATACCTGTTTTAAATAATTTTCGGAATAGTGACTTCCGAACCCTAAAATTTTGACTTCGGTAGGAATAAACTCCCACACCTTGAAAAACCTAACGTGTCATTAGTAGACAAAAAAAAAAGTGTGGGAGAACCTTTCCAAAGGTTCCGAAACTCATCTAAGATATTGCCAAGGAATAGTAATGGCTTTAAAATTTGACATCAGGTTCCAACAGTTAACATGTTACAATGGATGAAAAGTACAGTACAGCTCAAAAGTAAATGGACAACACAACAATAGATGTGCTGGTCCGGCCTGCTGCTGTAAAGAGGACGAGCATTTCCATTGTTCCAAGAAATAGCGATAGCAGAGAACAATCTGTATCAAAATTAGCAGTATGCCAACAATGCTTAAAAGGAGTAAACTACAAGTTCTATCTACTAACGTTCGACGTAAGCCTAGTTTGACACACCACGAACTGCCCTGCTGGTGCCAGACAACTGACGGAGCCCAACGAAATTTAATACTGCAACTCAGCCGAAATGGTCACTGAACAAGTTGGCTGTAATTTTCGCACTGTGTCGACGATTGTTCGAAGTGCTAAAAGTGAACTAGGTATACTTATGAATGCAATTTAATTCTGAATTACTTTTTACTTCAATTGTGTTTCACTTGTTCTTGTTTAATGAGACTTTAAAGCAACATCCGGCTTGCCTTATAACCTTCCGCCCGCCTTATAACAGCCACGCGCCGATCGCATCCGGGCATTTACCATAGCCAAGGTCAACTCAGGCAGTAGCTTCGTTCATCGCAGCAAAGAACGCAGCTATTGTCTCAGTTGGCATTGTGCCTAACAGACAAGCCATCGTGAACACATTGTGTCATCAAAAACAGGAATGATTCTTGTATTTTAAAATCACAATTTATAATTTTCTAGACTAGTGTCTTATAATTTTGCTTCGGTGATCTATTAGAATAATTAATTTTACTATTACTGCATTAGTCTTTTAGATGTTTGATCTAATAGTAATTACTAGCAAACGATTAAAATTAGTACTGCGCACACACAGATAAAACTTCCAGGTCATTGTAGGCGCGCAAAGGATCATATACGTTCCGGAAGAACGTGAATAAAGTTCCCCAATATTCAACAGAAAATCTCCCAGGTCACGAGACTTGACCACTGTGTGCGTGGGGGACCTAATAGTAAGTAAATAGACCTGTGGGGCCGTACTTGCTATGGAGGATCGAGAAATATGGCGATGGGAAGTATATCCCTTAACTAGAATAAAAGTGTCACTGTCTTGAAGATTGCTGCAATTCAAAACTTTAATTAAAGAAAATCTATTTAATTAGGCAACCACAAACTTGGTGGCAGTCATTTTGGCTCTGATATCACTACTTTCTATGGCGAAAACTTGATCGTTCCCTTTGCTTTCAGTCTTCACTGGTTATTAGTTCAAAAGTTAAATGAAAAATTTGACCATTGCTACCAAAGGTTAAGTTTTTCCTGTAGCGTCTGAAATATTAATTAGTGGAATTAATATTGGAAATTTTTTGGTCGGTTGATATCACTTCTTTGAAAGGCTAAACCATTCTTTAATAGGTTACCCTTTCACCAGCTTTATTTTTTTGATATGATATCACTTTTGTTTCAGTAGAATAAATAACTGAATATTAGGCCGTTAAAAAAAATTATTTCTCGAGCCTTGGTGCGGCTAGACGGTTCTTTAGTTTCCTGAAAGAGGCTGAGACGACTACAACAACGACTTTGTCTGTCTGTCCATCCGTCACTTTTCAACTATGGAACGGAATAGATGACAAACTGTTTTCTCCGTTTATCTTTTCGCCCAAAAATTAGTTTAAAAACACGGCAAGTTAAAACAGCTAATAGGCCTTCTCGATGTAACTCAGTGAAATAATAACATTTGATCGTCGCATTTAACCACTACAGGAAGACACACAACTGTAAAAACAAAACGAATTTTGTAAACAACACACAGTAGCGTCATTTTAATAATGTCGACACCGTGTTGCATGGATGAATAGGCCTACTCTCGAACGAAATTCCTTTAGTAGCTACTTGCGAAATTAAAACAGCAGGTAAAAAATTAGACCTTAAATCACGTTGCCGCGGCAACGCCAAATCTCCGCACCAAGTCCCTTACAAAAAATACTGCAGTTTTGACCTTAAAAAACTGCATTTTATGGTACACAAACTGCAGTTTAAATTACTGCAGTTTATCAACGAAACTGCAGTATTCCAAAACTGCAGTAATTAAGAAACTGCAGTTTGTGTTCCATAAAATTGCACTTTATGAAATTGCAGTTTTTCATAAAAACTGCACTTTATGAAACTGTAGTTCTGCATAAAAACTGCACTTTATAAAACTGCAGTTCTGCATAAAAAGTGCACTTTATGAAACTGCAGTTTTGCATAAAAACTGCACTTTATAAAACTGCAGTAAATTAACAAAAATGCAATTCACAGAACGACAGTTACTGTGGAACTTATTTTTGTTCAACAATCTAATTCGTATTAGTTCAGTGTATTAACTTACATATACGACCCATTTCACTTACCTTACTGATCCTAGCTACTCATGGTTTACTTACAAGATTGACATCTATGAATCAACCTTATATACCTACTCACTCGTTAAAGTCAATGAGTATGGTTGTAGTATTTGTATTTTAATTATAACTGCTAAAATAAAGCAGTGCTGGTCTTCATTTTAAACAATCAATTGGCCTCTTTTGTTTTAAACTTTGCAAACTCCATTACGTTTAATTAAAACTTCATCATAATTTAGGAAGTGTTTAAAACTTTAAATTTAACAGCAATTCCAACTGCTAGGCCTTAAACCACGTTGCCGCGGCAATGCCAAATCTCCGCACCAAGTCCCTTACAAAAAAATACTGCAGTTTTGACCTTAAAAAAACTGCATTTTATGGAACACATAAAATTACTGTTAAAGTTTAAGTTTAAATTACTGCAGTTTATCAACAAAACTGCAGTATTCCAAAACTGCAGTAATTAAGAGCTGCAGTTTGTGTTCCATAAAATTGCACTTTATGAAACTGCAGTTTTTCATAAAAACTGCACTTTATGAAACTGTAGTTCTGCATAAAAACTGCAGTTTCTGCATAAAAACTGCACTTTACTGTATGTAGAAACTGCAGTTTTATGTAGGAAGTGCAGTTCCAATCCACAGAAAACTGAATTTAAAAAATAATTTAAATGCTTTTTAATTATTATCATCAAAAAGTATTCAAAAGTACGGTAATCTTAAAATTCAGTAGTCTGTAGTTTAGAACTAAATTTTCTGAGTAAAACTACAGTTTACTAACAGTTGAAAGTTTTAAGTTGCATCTGGTCTAATCTAGAAGTAGCTAAATCTAAATGATTAATAAATCCTGTGATCTGAGACAAGGTTATTCATAAGCTACATAGCCAGTTACCTACCTTAACATAAACAATCAGTTCATTAAATCAATTAAAGAATTGTAATTATTAGCATTAAAAACTATTTATAAGTATCTTTAAAATTCAGTTGCTTGTGGTTTGGAATTGCAGTTTCTGTGTAAAACTGGAGTTTACTAGCGGTTGGAAAAGCTATTCGCTCATTAAAACGTCATTTGAAATCGGCCCTTGTAGATTACAATGGTACATCTGCTTTTAAAAAAAATTTGACGTTAAATTGTAGTTTTTAATAGGCATTTAGTGGGTTGGAAGAGGATTTAGGGTACATGCAATCTTGGTCAGCAACTGTTTTCCAAAGTCGATTAGTAGAACCTCGTAAAAGTGATGGTGAGGCACTGCAAGGACTACTGCAGCCTGAATGGTCAAATTGAAAAATTTGTTAAATAAGCTCCTTCATATAGTTTCTTCTCTTTATAACTGAAGTTATAACCTGATTTAAAACCAGTAACTGTATTAAACTGCATTTTCAGTCTATAATCGCAACTGAAAACTACAGTTTAACTTGTAAGCTGCTGTCATAATCTACGAGAATTGCAGCAGTAGAACAATGTCAATGTCATTATATGTATAAACGGCAAACTATTGTGGACGACGGTTAGTCTTGAATATAGGATTCTGATTCAGAAACTGCACTTCTGGAATGAATCTGCAGTTCCAGTATACAAGAACTACACTTGAAAACTGTAGTTTTAACAAAAACTGCACTTATGTTCTAATGGAACTGTAGTTCCAATCGATAAGACGTTTTCCACACAAACTGCAGTTGTGTAGTGAATTGCAGTTAAAATGTAAAAGAACTGCAGCTGATTACTGTACTCTGACACAGAATGTAGTTCTGTCACAGAACTGCAGTTCCAGTCTACGAGAAATGCACTTTAAAACTGCAGTTCTGTAATGAAACTGTAGTTCCGGTCTACAAGAGCAGTAGTTAAAAACTGCAGTTGTGTAGTGGCACGGCAGTTAGTCTACATGAACTAGAGATGAAAATTGCACTTCGTCACTTGAAGACAAAAACTGCAGTTCTTTAATGGAACTGTATAGTTTACACATAAAATGCAGTTAAAATCTATGAGAACTGCAGCTGAAAACTGCACTCTATCACAGAAAAGCACTTTAAAACTGCACAGAACCTGCAGTTCTGTAAAGAAACTGTAGTTGAACCTACAAGAACATCGGTTAAAAACTCCAGTTGATCACAGAAACTGCAGTTGTGTAGTGGCACTGTAGTTAGTCTACAAGAACTGTAATTGAAAAGGGCACTTCGTCACTGAAACTGCAGTTCGTCATAGAACTGCAGTTAAAATTCTGAAGTATGCACTTGAAGACTGCAGTTTACACAAAAACTGTAGTTCCGCAATGGAATTGCAGTTCCAGTTTATAAGAACTTCAGTTGAAAACTGCAGTTTTCTACACAAATTCCACTTCCTCATAGAACTGCAGTTACCATTTTCAAGTACTGCACTTAATAACTGCAGTTTACACAAAACTTCAGTTACGTAATAGAACTGCATTTCTAGTCGATAAGAACTTCAGTTAAAAACTGCAGTTTTTCACACAAACTGCAGTTGTCTAGTGAAACTGTAGTTACAATCTACAAGAACTGCAGTTGAAAATTACACTTTGTCTCAGAAACTACAGTTCTCTCATAGAACTGCAGTTAAAATTTTCAAGTATTGCACTTGAAAATTGCAGTTTACACAAAACTGCAGTTCTGTAATTGAACTGCAGTTCCAATCTACAAGAAGAGCAATTGAAAACTGCAGTTAGTCACAGAAACTGCAGTTGTGCAGTGGAACTGCCGTTACAGTCTACAGTAACTGCAGTTGAAAACTGCTTTGTCATTGAAAACTGCAGTTCCATAAAAGAACTGCTGTTAAAAGAGTAAAAACTGCAGTAAAATGCAGTTTTCATGGGAAAAACTGCAGTATTTTTTTGTAAGGGTACGTTGCATGAATGCATAAGCCTACTCTCAAACCCAATTCTCCGTTAGCTGCTATTATTAAATTAAAATGGCAGCTAAAAATTAGGCTTAAAAGCTGACAAGTACGCCTAAAATATAAAACTAGGCCTAAAAGCTATCACATTTTTAACCGGCAATTATAATTATATTAGAGATTGCTGTCCCAGTGAGTGATAGAGGTGTGCGAAATTGGCCGAAGTGTACAGAAGACTGGTTACGGCTAGGTAATCTCTGCAGCCGCTTGTTTTATTTTATTATTTATTGCATTCTCACGCCTTCAAAAGACCCTCGAAATTTTATAGAATCTAAATGCTGTGCCACATTTTTCTGAATAATGTCCAGTTGTTTGCCTTCTTGAGCAAACGTGCTGTTCTAATGCGCCTTTTTGGGGCGTTACCTGTAGGTTTTTACTGAATAACTTGAGAAACATTAAAATAATGTATTGGAATATCAAATTGGGTCATTTTTTTGAGAAGTTATCAAAAACAACAAGTATCGGTGTCGATGCTGCATTTCTGAATAAAAAAATTAAAAGGTTCTGCGAAGAGGGTGGTGGGGGGAGGAAGGGTATTCCATGCGGCGGGACTTGAGAAACAACTTTTTTTTAAAACGGTCTTATTTTAATTAAATACGCTGCACGGTAGTAACTGGCTTAGATAACTATAAAATCGAATGAACCAATTGTTATTACTTCCTTTAAAGCGAAACAATTCAAAAAGAGTGTGAAATTCAGTTCAAATTCATTTTACTGATGTTTGACAATTTTTTCAGACGAAATGCAAAAATGAGGCTTCATTTTGGGTTCAACAATAAACTTAGAAAGTATTGGCGCTCCATACCAGCACAGCTGATTACCGAACGTCGGCTCCAGTTTTGCTTTCTATTGTTGCAAGCGCGTGAACATGGCAACAAAGGTTTGTCCATTTACTTTTGAGCGTATAACAATCAGAACAAGTCACAGAACAAGTCAGGTGAACAGATAAAAGATGTAGACATTGTTAGATAACAAGGTAATAAATAACTATCAACATTTCAGAAAATGCAAATTTCAAAAAGGTCATAGACCGTCGAATCAGCTGTACAGTAATGCTTAAACACACTGGCAAGTACAGAATTATTTTCGAAATGTTCAGTAAGAAGTAGCAGTAGAACTCTTTTAATGAAGCAACCAAATTAGAACATCATAGTACGAAACAACCAGTTCAAATAACCATGATATGCAGCAGGTCGTTTACAGGAGTGGCATAAATGGCAAGTGTCCAATGGAGTAGAACTGGGTGCTGGCAACCAACTAGCACTGGGTTTCAGGAACTGCTTGTAGAGTGGCAGATGACTGCAGGAAAGTGTCACATAAGTCCTAGGGTCAAGTCCTTCTTATTTGTAAGAATTGGAACAGAATGTTTTTGCACAGGTCAACGACCAGACTCCCATGCATGGTGTTGTAGCTGGTTTGCATCTGCAGATAAGTCCCAGTGCTATTTTATGGCTGCCGAGTGGCTGGTTCACATCCCAAGCAGAAGTGAATAGCTTTCAGTATTATTGCACCTCTACAGTCGGAGATGGAATATGCATGTAAGCAGGTGTTGTTTCTGGAAAATAAATGTAATTCATGAATAGTCAGTCAATTATTTGCATATCTCTGCACCTGAAACAGTCATTTGTTAAGCCAACATCATGTGTTTGAATAGTTTCATCTCAGAATACTATAACCAACGTCAGCATGCTTAGCCAGAGCTCCCCGGTTTGCTTTCCTGCAATACAGTGACTACCAACTAGTTTGCCAAAAGAGCGAAGAGGTGAACCAACCCTCCTACGTTACATTGCCCAGACGGTTCCTTCCTTATAAAAAAAAATCATGTTTATTCAGTAATTCCAGACTTAATAAGATTCTCACTGCTTTAGTGCTAATATGAAAACCATATTTTCTGCCAAATTTTCCTTAGTACAACTTTTAACAGAATCACTGATATATGAATACAATCAACCAATGTTTTATGTCAGTAACCTTTGTCTATAGAACTTAGACTGACGCATGAACCACTCTTCGACTTTAGAAACCAACAACAATTCTTCAGAAACAATTCTTCGAGAACAATTCTTCAATTTTAATAGAATAGGATCACATCTCAGATTGTAACAAAACAGGTGTGTATCTGTATAGGAACCAAATCTACGACTTTAGCACAATCAAATCTTTGATTTTGTAAGGTATACTTAAACATACCCAAACCTGAGACTTTAGAACTGCGACTTCAACTTTTTTGTAAGAACAGTTCTTCGATTTAATAACCTATATGCTCATTCAGGAATCAGTTCTTTGATTTTAGCAATGTACAAAACATTTCTTTGAATATGGCAGCCCATGCTTTATGTAGAACCAAACTTCGATTTTAATAATGTAGGAGACAATCTCTGACTTTATGCACAACCAAATCTTTGACTTTTGTATAAGCAAATATTTGACTTTCGAAACTTCTGCTTGTGAATAACCAACACTTTGACTGTAGAACTTCAACTTTGACTCCAGAACTGTAACTTCGAGTAACTGATTTCCGTGGTTGCCGGCACACATTCAAATGACCCGAATGGTTGCAATTTTTAGTTTCGCCAGGTGAAGAATCTGAAAATGACAACATCCTTCAGAAACTACATTTGGGGAATGCCAGGGCACAGTCAGCGCTTGAAAAACTACTAGACGTGCAATCGCCCAAAGCAATGTGTCTACCCCTCTTCCTCCAATTCACATATCTCTTATTTCTTTCTTTCTTTTATTTTATTATTATTATTTTTTCTATGCTTTTCCAGAATTACTATCGATTACTGTTTCTTTTTTTTCTTTCTCATTTTTCATTATTCATACCATACCCTCAGTTACGAAGGGCACAGGGATTACGAATACAGAGGGGGAAACACATGCGGGACGACTGCCAGGGAATTTAACAATGCCTAGGTTACTCATTCTGACTTAATGCTTGGGTTGAAAACAGAATTAATTTAATACGGATGCCAGGAGCAACCACCCGCCCCATGGCTCCCAGACCTCGGGCCCAATACTCTCCCTAAGATTGGGTGTGGCCGATCACACCCATGAGTACTGGAGAAAATTTCCCTAAAAACCGCATCTCCCTGAGGGCTAAAACTCAGGCGAGCACAACGGCTTATAAGGGGAATTCATGTTTAACGGGAAATTTCCGACATACTGTATGAGGATGTACAGCTGTCCCCGTATGAGCCCACCTTATTCCCAACTAGTAGCCAATCAGTCTCCAAAGTTTTTTTTCCTTTTTTTTCCCCATAGAGCTCCAACATATTTCGTTATTATTAATATTTTTCTTTTAATTAACATGATCTCAGACTGAAAATCGATTTCTGTAATTTTGATTTTGAAAAGACGATCTGCACCTCTGAATGGAGTCGAGATGCAGCATTTTTTGTTGTTCCTCCTTTCTTTTCCGTATTTTTCCTATTTATTTCTGAACGTGGCAAGTGGCTTAACCGAGAGCCAACATTTCTGTTAGCAAAGAATGCGTGACAGCACTGATTTACAACTCGTGCGATGACGAGAAGAGGAGCCACTTGAGGCGGGGGAAGGGGGAGGGAACTGGGATGAGTGGGTCGGAGCAGCAGCATCGTAACCGACTCCGGCTCCATCAATAAGAGGCGTAGCAAGGAGAGGATCCGCAGCCCCAAAAACAATGGTGAAAAAAAATGCACTTGTCCCAGACTCGTAACAGAGGGAATTTATAAGGCTGCAGGTGTTTTGGCCGTTTGCTTCCGAAAGTCTGACTAACAGCCAGTGAGGGAGGGGGTAAGAGGGGACCATTTGTTTCAGAGTGATTTTTCCGTTAGTTCCGTTAACTCTCTAATCTGTGGTTAACCGGCATGTCCTAAAGCACCAACAGTCAGCTCAACCCTTTGATCCAATGACATTTTAAAAGACAGCAACTGTCATTTTGTATACCGAAATAGGGGATACAGAAAGACAGCTGGACCAATTACAAGCGAAGTTTTCAAAATAACAGTCACGTGCCTCCTCTTTTTCCACAATTCCAATTTTGAAGTAAAGACCACATTTTTAGAGGCTTTTGCCATTCGAACTCAAACAGTCGTATCAGCAACATGGAGCCGACGTGACCCGTCGAAATCATCATTCCGAACACAATAGTCATTCCCAAAACAAACAGGAATGAAAAACTTGGAAAGCATGCAAATTCCTTGCTAACACACCTGTACACTGATTTCGCCTAATTAATGGCATACAGTGCACATTAGTGCGTAATGCAACAAACGGCAGCCGATTACTTGCACGCACATCCCCACGAAGGAATATTTTTGCGATCTGCTCAGTCCGAAGGCATTGTTAATTTCATGCTACGGAGTCACTTTGATACCTGCCGCCAGCTGAATCCATTAACCAGCGTCGACGAAATTCTGGACGAAAGGTGGAAACCCAGGATTTAAAAATTAGAAGGATGGCACGACACTACAGCAGATATCATATATTGTGTAATGTCTGATGACCTAACAATAATAGGACATGATTACAATTGTGGGTTCTAGTGAGCAGCAGCTGTCAGAGCCAGCTGCAGGTCTATTTATTAACTAGGTTTGCTATGCACTATGGGTATGAATAGCAAATACTACAACAGGATTGGTTACATGAGAGTGATTTAGTATCAACTAAACTACATAGCAGTGTCTATACACAGACACTACAGCCACCTCCTATAGATAATGAGGCACAGAACACATATATATTGATACCTACTCTAATTAGTACAATATCTACTATATAACAATTTTGTACATAACAACTAATCTAATTGGTTACTAATAACAACATTCTGTAAATTCATTATCCATAAATTAGTAGATTAATATCCCTAAATTTTAAGAACTTACTATTTCCCTCCCCCCCAAAAAAAAACTTTTTTCAGGAAAGGGCCAAAAGGACAACAAACCAATCAAAATAGCAACCCACTCTGAAAAATGGTGCAAAAAAAAAAACCGCACCACCAAAGCAAGCAAAAGGTCGCAAAAACACTTTCTTTTCAAACAACCCTTTTGTAAAAGTTAAAATACAAAAAAAAACACGCAAAAATTAAGAAAAAAACTTGGCTACCCCCCCCCTCCCGACCCACAACAAAGCAATCACTGAAAAACGTCCAAACGCTGAGGCTTCACAACTGATCGCTGCGATCTGCGCAATCCTAACGGACAATTAACGGCGACGGTCTGTCAACAGTTCGCAGCGAAGCCCGGGGAACATCTGACAAAACGACGGCATGTTAGCAACGCTCGGCGAAGGCCGGAAATCGGCGCACAATGACGACGAAGATGCGAGGCACCGCCACGAGGGAAAGAATATCGGCGATTGCAGGGAACTTCAACGGGAAAATGTAATGTTCTTTTCCAGTGACCATTTGACCAGAATAAACATTATTATCTAGGATGGCATAAGGGCAATCAATTGTATAAAACACTAATTATGTATAAAATAGGTAGGCTAAATAATAAGCAATCATTCATCTAATACTGGGTCTTTAATCTACACTCTGGTGTACACAATATTGACCCCACATTATGGGCAATTAAATCAGTGACAGATAATTATGATTGATGTATCGATTACAATTATTCGGCAATGACTCGAACTAATGGCATTAAGGATTAAGTCGAGCGGTGAACCTAATCATTATTATATTCTCTAAGTTAAATAAAGGAATCTCGGGTTAATTCAGCAGCGTACATATTGGTACTAGTTAAGCTTTAACAAGCATAGCTATTGCAAATGAATCAGAATACTTAGCTCTATTATAGAAGCTTGAGTGAGGCTATCGGCACTCGGCTTAGATCGGCGGCGAAGCCACGTCCCCAACTCGGCATGGCTCCTGGCCTGGCGTACTGTGAATTGGGACCTCAGGAATTTGACTGGCGTGCACTAGTTAAACAACTGGTAAGCGGTTGATGATCGACTAATATCATCCATTCCAAGGATCGGTTTAAATACTGTAGCGTTATCGGCCATGATCGATCCATTGTAGTATTGATTTATTATTGAAATAATAAATATAGTAACATTTGGACAGCTTGGGCCCTTATCGCCAAATGGGACCTCTACGCATGTCAATCATTCTATTGTTGCTTTCGGGTTCATTAATTGTTCCCCGTATGCGGTGCTTTGAAGTTATATGCCGCCGTAATTAAAAATCCCGTGTGGGAGGGATTTATTGTTATTCCACGAAGTGATCGATCACGAGCGACGATCTTATCGTAATTAAATCTACTTCTAGAAAGTCATTTAGGTTTTACGAAACTGTCGTAAATAATGTCAGCTGGTAATGCCATCCTTTGAACTCTAACAATAGGTGTAATTACACTTGTTCAGTCTCAAATGATCTTGCCACCTCTCAGTCACCTTTGAAGAAGGACTCCTAATTATAATTGCTATCTGGAGTCGTTTTGATCTATCCGAATAAATACTCGGCTCATGGATTTTAATAAATGTATGATATTATGCAAATATGCATCCAATTAATTAATTGTATTGTTTCTGTTATGAATATTATTTAAGCCATTAATTATTTCCTTACACAATCCCTGTTCATTCTAAAATCATGGTACCTTTTTAGTGGTTCCTTATTTTAGCTTCCAAACCCAGTTCATTTATAACAGAAACTGCTTTACATAATTAAGCAAGAAATTCGCTTTTACCGACTGGCCCAAAGTTAATTGTCGTGTGACTAAGGAAAACGCACCTTTCTTTGAAGTAAAAAAACAACCTTCACAGAAATCAGGGCAATAATTATGTACAGCAAGATTAAATTGCCTCATTAATTGAGCAATATTATTCTGGGTGGAATTGGAATAAAATGAACAAATTTAATAAAATCAACTTTGTTGCTGTCAATCTGAAATAAATAATAATTCGTTTTCTTTGAGCTGGCCACATGGGTTTGTTTATCCCTCTCGCTTTCAACGAGGGAGGCGTGGCACTTTACCATATAGTGTTGTGCCCCTACTTTCGACCTCGAGTTGGCCACTGGTCTGGCCAAGGTCGTTCAAGGCTGAGTGGGTTTCTCTACCCTCGGTAATTATGTCGCCAACCATTTGGCCTAGTTTTTCGCTCTAGCTGGGGAAATGAAAGAAACACAAGCGTTACTAGCTATGTTTTTTCAACTTTCAATTTTCCCTTTGAAATCTTGTTTCTTGCCTCTTCACATTTGGAAGAAAAGTCACTTTATAGCCAAACGTGACTGTAAATTGCTCTTTACAAGCAAATTTATGAGTATTAAAATATGGAATGTCCATGGTTCGATTTGAACAGTATTATGTGACATTGTCAAATTTAATCATTATTTTCCTGCAGTACCAATGGCAACAAAATTTCATCGGAATACACAGTCTTTATAAAATAAAATATCATATGCATGCTACATACATGAGTCGCCCAGAAACTTGTATGTTTCTGAATACATATCACTTGTTTGGTCCCGTGCTGGGATTCAAACTGGCGACCAAGTTATCAAAATCAAGTTCTAACATGCTTTTTACTTATTCGGTAAAATTTTCATGCTACATAGTAACAAAATAAGCGTTAGGACAAGGCAGGGAACAGGATATCTGTTTTTGTTACCCCGTTAAGTCATATTCGCTTAACCCCTTTATTTAAGTGTCATTTACTGTTACTCCCAATGAAAATTTTCACAATTGTGTGCCCATTGCGTACTTAAAATTTAAAATATTTTCACATACTCCACTTTTTGGTAGTATCTTTGTTAGTGTGTGCATTTGACTTTTCACATTTGGAAGAAAAGTCACTTTACAGCCAAACGTGACTGTAAATTGCTCTTTATAAGCAAATTTATGAGTATTAAAATATGGAATGTCCATGGTTCGATTTGAACAGTACTATTTGACATTGTCAAATTTAATCATTATTTTCCTGCAGTACCAATGGCAACAAAATTTCATCGGCTGCAACTCATTATATATGCGGCTTATTTTGATGTGGTGTGTAAAATATTTTTTTTTACATTTATTTGTATTTGTTTCTCTCTTTTGACAACTACGAGACAGTCAGACTACCAGTGTGGGAAGCCGTCGATCGTAGCTTTTTAAGAACAACCGTATTCGTGTTTGTCTGTTTTCCCTTTTGACTACCAAGTGACAGTTCAAACTGACCAATACAGAAAGCCGTCTATCATGGCATTTTAAGAACCTTGTTAATGTATATGTATGTTAACCCATTTTGACTATCATGCTCAGGTCGAACCTAGCAGTTAAGGTTCCGCCAACAAACATGACTTTTAGAAATTATTGCATTTCCTCACAATAAATATGTTATACTACTATAAAGGATGTGATCGGTACAATCCTTGAGCCTAATGTTGTGCGATGCTCTAGTGACTCGTATTCGTTACTAGAGTGCTTGTTATAGAGTGATTTGTCTGTAAGGCTATCGCCTATAACGAGCTCTTTTGCCTGGCAAAAGAACCGTTTTGCCTATGCTATCTACATTGGTCCTCCTGAACGTAAGCGACCAATACATAGGAATAGTCAGATGCTGGAATTCTAAAATTCCAGAACCCTACGATTTAAAATTAAATCGAAATGCAGCAATCATACAACATTTTTTTTCATTTATGCTGCTAAGTTTGTTTTTCAGAAATGCAAGGTTCCAATAACTTGCTGTCATAGACATTATTTTTTTTTCGGTATCTAAGCGTTGCGATTACAAACTGTTTAACTTGGAATATGCACGACAACCGTAAAATTTTCGGGTATCTAAGCGTTGCAACTGCAAACTGTTTAACTTAGAATATGCATGACATCAGTAAAAATTTTTCCGGTATCTAAGCGTTGTGATTGCAAACTGTTTAACTTAGAATCCCATGTTGAGATCTTGTCAGGATCCTGCAAGATCTTGTAAGAACTGATAGGTTCCTAAAGGATCTTGTAAGATTTCACAAATCTGACAGGATCTTGTACAAGATCCTGTTGATTTATCCTGCTTCACAAGATCTTGTCAAGATCTTGTCAAATTGGTAAAATCTTATGTTAGATCCTAGTCAGGGGTAAGATCTTGCATAAGTTCCTATTCACCAATCTTACCTTGCAGGATCTTGCAAAATTCCTGTGAAGCTGGTAGGATCTTGAACAGGATCTTACCAGTAAAAGTTCTTATTAGTTTCATAGGAACCTATCCTGTAAGATCCTGCAAGGTAAGATACTTGAATAGGAACTTGTGTATCTTATAAGTTGCTGTAGGCACGTCGGTACGATATTGCGTTATAGAGGATTTTCATTCTTTTTTCAACCTTTAAGCTTAATATAATTAAGATCATTAGATC